>CATNUY010000196.1:1067500-1069648 GCA_951217065.1 Baccha elongata
CAAACAACAAACAACAAACAACAAACAACAAACAACAAACAACAAACAACAAACAACAAACAACAAACAACAAACAACAAACAACAAACAACAACAACAAACAACAAACAACAAACACAAACAACAAACAACAAACCACAAACAACAAACAACAAACAACAAAACAACAAACAACAAACAACAAACAACAAACAACAAACAACAAACAACAAACAACAAACAACAAACAACAAACAACAACAACAAACAACAAACAACAAACAACAAATAACAAACAACAAACAACAAACAACAAACAACAAACAACAAACAACAAAACAACAAACAACAAACAACAAACAACAAACAACAAACAACAAACAACAAACAACAAACAACAAACAACAAACAACAAACAACAACCAACAAACAACAAACAACAAACAACAAACAACAAACAACAAACAACAAACAACAAACAACAAACAACAAACAACAAACAACAAACAACAAACAACAAACAACAAACAACAAACAACAAACAAACAAACAACAAACAACAAACAACAAACAACAAACAACAAACACAACACAAACAACAAACAACAAACAACAAACAACAAACAACAAACAACAAACAACAAACAACAAACAACAAACAACAAACAACAAACAACAAACAACAAACAACAAACAACAAACAACAAACAACAAACAACAACAACAAACAACAAACAACAAACAACAAACAACAAACAACAAACAACAAACAACAAACAACAAACAACAAACAACAAACAACAACAACAAACAACAAACAACAAACAACAAACAACAAACAACAAACAACAAACAACAAACAACAAACAACAAACAACAAACAACAAACAACAAACAACAAACAACAAACAACAAACAACAAACAACAAACAACAAACAACAAACAACAAACAACAAACAACAAACAACAAACAACAACAACAAACAACAAACGACAAACGACAAACAACAAACACAAACAACAAACAACAAACAACAAACAACAAACAACAAACAACAAACAACAAACAACAAACAACAAACAACAAACAACAAAACAAACAACAACAACAAACAAAAACAACAAACAACAAACAACAAACAACAAACAACAAACAACAAACAACAAACAACAAACAACAACAAACAACAAACAACAAACAACAAACAACAAACAACAAACAACAAACAACAAACAACAAACAACAAACAACAAACAACAAACAACAAACAACAAACAACAAACAACAACAACAAACAACAAACAACAAACAACAAACAACAAACAACAAACAACAAACAACAAACAACAAACAACAAACAACAAACAACAAAACAACAAACAACAAACAACAAACAACAAACAACAAACAACAAACAACAAACAACAACAACAAACAACAAACAACACAACAACAAACAACAAACAACAACAACAAACAACAAACAACAAACAACAAACAACAACAACAACAACAAACAACAAACAACAAACAACAAACAACAAACAACAAACAACAAACAACATAACAACAAACAACAAACAACAAACAACAAACACAAACAACAAACAACAAACAACAAACAACAAACAACAAACAACAACAACAAACAACAAACAACAAACAACAAACAACAAACAACAAACAACAAACAACAAACAACAAACAACAAACAACAAACAACAAACAACAAACAACAAACAACAAACAACAACAACAAACAACAAACAACAAACAACAAACAACAAACAACAAACAACAAACAACAAACAACAAACAACAAACAACAACAACAAACAACAAACAACAAACAACAAACAACAAACAACAAACAACAAACAACAAACAACAAACAACAAACAACAAACAACAAAACAACAAACAACAAACAACAAACAACAAACAACAAACAACAAACAACAAACAACAAACAACAAACACAAACACAAACAACAAACAACAAACAACAAACAACAAACAACAAACAACAAACAACAAACAACAAACAACAAACAACAAACAACAAACAACAAACAACAAACAACAAACAACAAACAACAAACAACAAACAACAAACAACAAACAACAAACAACAAACAACAAACAACAAACGACAAACGACAAACGA
>CATNUY010000197.1:1800000-1985000 GCA_951217065.1 Baccha elongata
TCTTCCTTCGGGGTGAAACTGTAGTATTCTGTCTTCGTTTAAGACAGGAGATCTTTTACTTTTTTATAATTCTCAACCGAAGAGCAATGAATAGCGTGTCGGTCTGCGTTCAACCTTTTAATAATAAAATTGTTGCCTATGGCTGACTTACATAATTCTATTGTGTCTTTCAATTCTATTTTGAAGGTATTAATTGGTGGCACCTTACCTTTCTTTGCTTGTGGCTGTTGCTGTTGCTGCTTCTGTTGTGACTGCTGCTGTTGTGTCTGCTGTTGTTGTAGTTTTTGCTGCTGTTGTTGCTTCTGTGTCTTTTGTTGTTGTCGTTGTTGAAGTGGTTGTTGTATTTGTTGCTTTTTGTTTTTGTTGTTGTTGCTGTTGTTTTTGTTGCTGTACTTGCGGTTGCTGATGCTGTTGCTAGTTTTTGCGTCTGCTTAGGACGATGTTGGGGCTGCAGTTCCTGTGTCGGCTGCTTCTTTTTGTGCTGCTGTTCCGGGAGAGGTTGTTGTTGCCTGTGAGGCTGCTGCATTTGTGCTGCTTTTTGTTGCTCTTGGAGCGTTTTTTGTCGTTGGCTTTCAAGAGCAACTGTGCGCTCTTTTTCCCTACGCGCTTCTTGCTTAACTTTGAGCGCTTTAACCATTTCCATGAGGGAAGAGATTTGCTCTGTCAGTGATTCGATTTTTTCCTGCTCATCTTCTGACTCTTCTGGAAGTGAAAGGTCCACCAACTCGCCACTCACGTAGTGCCCCTCCCCTTCTACGGACATGTATGCAATGTCTTCGGCATCTACTTCAGTGACGTTATGCTCACATGTCTTCTTGACGTTTGTTTCATCGTCGCATCGTCGTTTGTTTCATTGGCGATTTCGTCTTCAGCCTCTGCCTCGTCATCGCCCCCATGGTCATGTTCGATGTTTTTTGTGTCATCATCCTCATAGGAGGAGCTTTCTAAATGCCTTTGCATTTTAGCTTGAGCGGAGGCCTTAGCCAACTTAACTCTGGTGCTCCTATCGGCACGATTTATGAGGTGTGGCTTGTATCTAATGATACGCCTCCTCTTCTTATCCCCCTTTGAATTGGCTATGGCACCGGCTGGTGTTGATGTCATGCCTTTTTCAAAGCTTGTTGTTGCAGTCGCTATGCTGCTTGTATTAGCTTCGGCACGTGCCAATGACGCTGTCTTTGTTGGCTGGGTTTCTTTGGAAGGCACCGCTACCGTAACTGCTGCTGCTGCATCACCTGATGTTTTGGCTGCTTCACTTGTTGTTGGGGAGCATCTTCCGATGTCCCCGTTGACTTTATCATTTGCTGTTCTTTTTCCTCTCGGTTTTTGTTGACTTTTTCCCAGAACTTATATAAAAAAAAGACCGGACCAGGGTGGGGCTCGAACCCACGCCCCTCCAGTCTGTCGTCTGGCACTTTTTTTTTTTTTTTTTTTTTTTTTTTTATTTTTTTTTTTTTTAAATTCATTTTTATTTTCAATTTAACTTATAACTAACTTAAATGCTAGACAAAAATCTTAAAAACTAGCTTACAGAATAACTTAACTAACTTACTGGCCCCATACGGGCGCTCTAAATTATACTATAGCTATATATTAAAATGCCTTTCGGCGTAAATTCAAATGTAAATTAAATTAAAATCTATATTACTTAAACCTAAACAAGAAAATTCCTTAAAAAAAACTTGTTTTTCCATGACATTTTTTTATTTAAAAACTGAAAACTACCCTGTACCTAAATAAAACTAAATTAACCTAAATAAAACTAAAATATACGTAAATATACGTAATTAACTTAAAACTACTTAAAAATACTTAAAATAACTTAAAACTAGAACATCCACCAGCAGCATTTTTTTTTTTTTTTTTTTTTTTTTTTTTTTTGGTGCAGCAGCCAATGCATATGCGCACACCACGCTTTCAAATATATATATATTTATATATATATATTTAACCGCCAAATGCACATACACACCAACAAATGCAGTTTATGTGTTTTCTATTTTTTTGGTGCCACCACTGTCCTACATAAATTATACCTATTAATACTTAAAAATACGTAGGTCGGCCAAGGCAACAATTTTGACTAACCATCAATATCAAGGTGGTCACCCAACCACCAGTATTTTTGAACTTGCTTACAAAAGTCCCTTTTGTCCCGAAGGGGCACAGCTCTACTGAACCGCAGACGCTCTGCTCCGTTCCCAGAGCCGACGTCTCGACCATACAGGATTCGCCGATCCACAGTTCTACGGCCGACGTGGTAGATTAACGGAACCGCCAATCTATCCTGTATCAGCCCCCGACTGTCTAAATAGAGGAATGTCTCGGGCGGGATGAAACCGTTAAGACAAACGCTCTCACTATATTCTTCATTGGGGTAATAAGCCCCGAAAATAAGTCCATTGGCTGAGGTCATCGCTCTTGCAATGTGACCCCGAATCAGCTTAATTAAAAAGTTATCTATCCTGTTTATATTGGCCCCGTTGTATAAGACCTCGTTGGCATAATAATATTTGTACTCCGACTCTGGTGTTCTGTGTAATCCAAGACAGGTCCTAAGACACTGCCTCTCAAACACCCGAATCTTTTCCATTTGAGATGGGGCAACGTTAAACCACACAGGGCACCCATAGGCAATCATCGGCCGGATGAGGGCCATGTAGCAAATCACCTTCACTCTGTTTTGAAGGCGGCTGCTATAAAACAGCCGTCTTGTCAGAGCAAACGCTCCCCTAGCTCTGGCCAGAGCAGCATCTATATGTCGATTGAAATATAGATACTGATCTAGCCAGATACCAAGGTACTTTACTACATCTTTACTCGCCAGTGGATGTCCACTTGGTCCAACGATCACTAGATTTCTCCAGTTCTTTCTTGTATCCCTAGAAGCCTTAGACAAAGGGGTTCTAAACAGGATAGTTTCTGATTTCTGAAAGTTAATTTTTAACTTCCAGTCATCACAATATCGCTGAATCTTGTCGAAGTCACGCTGCAAGAGAATTCTGATGACTTCAACTTTTGGACCCGTCCTGTACGCTACAAGGTCATCGGCATACGCAATCGCATGAGTGAGACTACCTATCAGATCGCTGGTGTAAATACTAAAAAGAATCGGCGAGTTCACAGCTCCTTGCTGTAGACCGTTTTTAATATCAAAAGTTGTGGTGGAAGTTACATTGCCACTTTTGACAACAAACTTTCTACAATTGAGCATGTCATAAAGCATATATAACAGTGGTTTACTTATGCCAAATCTGGTTAACTTCAGATAAAGACCCTCTAACCATACGGTGTCGAAAGCCTTCTCTAAATCAACAAGAACGGCACCTGTGCATTGATTTTTCGCTTTGTTCCATTGAACATCAGAAACTAACTTAGACGCGGCATGAATAGTGTCATGTCCCGCCTTAAAGCCAAACTGATTGTCTGGAATAATATTCTTGTCCTCAGCCCACTTGAACAGAGCTCTATTGAGAATCTTTTCGAATACCTTACTGATACTTGGAAGAAGACTTATCGACCGAAGATTTGCCGGATTGGAGCTGTCCTTTCCCTTTTTGGGGAGAGGATGGACCACAGTTGTCTTCCAACTCACTGGATAATATGCATTATTCAATGCGTTGTTAAACAGTGTGGTATAAATGTCTATGGCTTCCTCAGGGAGATGTCGTAACACAATGTTGGTTATACCATCGACCCCCGCAGATTTCTTTTTCTTTAATGTTTGAAAAATTAAATGAAGTTCTACCTTCGAAATTAACAATGAACTGGGTCCATTTTGCTCGGCGATGGTGGCGTTTGCCAAATTTTCGTCATTGAACCCGGTGAAACCAGTATTCTCAGATCGCCATTGCGTTATGTTATTTCCAAGATAGAAATTGTGCAGCAAGGCTCTGTTATCCAGGTCATGATTCGGACGAATGCTAGCATTCACCTTATACACTTGCTGGAAAGCAGCCCCAACAACTTCTACCTTTTCCTGAGGATCTTCTATCATATAAAAATTGTCATCGAAAACGGCACCTTCCGGATCAATTCCCGCAATCGTTAGTACGTCTTCGTTATCTGTTGTCCTCTGGAGTTTAAGACATGGAAGATCATTTTGATAATTTCTTCTAAATATCTTATTTATTTGGGGAAACATACTAGGGTCGCTAGAATTAACAGCCCGAATTCTGTTATCCCAATATAAATTAATAGATAATCTATAGTTTTGTCTAATCAGAACGTTAATGTTCTTGATCGACGACTTCAATGTCCTAATCTCCACATCACGTGTGTCCGTGAAACGTCTATAAAGAAGTTTCAACCTAGTTAGCAGTCCACTTTTTTGTCGGTGTAGTGCGTCGATTGTCGCGTTCTTGTATAAACCAGTAGGGTCTTGTTCCTTATATTTTGGGATTGTTTTGTCCATTGTTCGTTTTATAGTCGTATCCATTTGAGTCAGAAACCCGTCGATCTCGAGGTTCGTCAGGTTTCTGTCATTTGGTGGAGAAATGTCATCGGAACGTATTTCTCTTGCCAAGGCGTTGGAGAAGCGTGGCCAGCGCGCCTTACTGAAATTGTAAGAGTGCACAGGCACATACTCATCCAGTTCCACAAGTTCGCTCGGAAGCTGTATTACGGTGGCAAGTCCGCAGTGATCGCTGTCGTATTCAATTGTTCGTAAACAGTTTCTTGTCTGTTGATTTGTTGCGTCAGTTATAATAAGTCGTGAGTCAAGCAGTAAAAGATCCAGAAAGCCACCGCTCCTAGGAAACGAAGGTCTATCTGTCGCAAAAAGATCGATCCTACACTCAACACTTTGACGACCCATCCAATTAAATAAATGGTACCCTCTCGGATTTTGAATTTGATTTCCCCAATCTTCATGTTTGGCGTTCAAATCTCCTGCCATTAGATAATAATTTTCATCCAAGTGCAGTCTTAAGCATTCGAAAAGTTTTTCGAGTTCTGCGATAAAATTAGCAGGCTGAGGTGCTTCGGGTGCGTACGCCGCGATCACGTACATTCTTTTCCCCTGAAGGAGCGGAATGCAAATGATGCAGGCTTCTAGCTGCCCAAATCTTCGCACTTCACTATTATATATAACCTTATATTTAATGCCCTTTCGTATGAAGATTGCGACCCCACCCCCTTGAGAGGAGTTAGGCCGATCCCTTCGCACGATATTGTAATTATTATTAGTCAATTTGTGTTTCTGGGTAAGCTTAGTTTCGCTAGCCATAAACACGTCAGGACTTTGGTCTTGCAGCAAATGAAAGAGATTTGCTCTACGTTCGGTCCTAATCAGTGAATTTACATTCACAGCTAGGATCTTAAAGGGTCGCTCAGGCAGCGCGCCTTTAACCATTTCGCGTTGCCGGCAGAATAGAGTAGAGGTAATCCACCCTAGCCGCCTGCTCCCTGATCTGTTTTTGCACGTCGGTTAACTGACCATGAATGGTCATCAACACTTGCATCAGATCTGCCTCTGGCACAGGAACCGTAGGCACTTGGACCTGTTTGGCTACCTGTGGTTGAGGCTGTACCGTGTTTCCCTTTCCAGACGCGATTTGGGCGTAAGAAATTGCGGGATTAACGGAAGTTGTTTTTTGGCGTACTTCAGGGCGTCTCACCTCAACTGTTTTCTTTTGGGCTTTGTTATGCCTTATCTCCTGAAACTTCGGACATCCCCGATAGTTTGCGGGGTGCCCGGAGCCTCGGCAGAGAGCACATTTTAACTGGGTCATATCTGTGACCCTATCTTGCCCGAGTTTACACTCCACTGTTTTGTGGGTATTTTTTTTTTTTTTTTTTTATTTTTTTTTTTTTTAAATTCATTTTTATTTTCCATTTAACTTATAACTAACTTAAATGCTAGACAAAAACCTTAAAAACTAGCTTACAGAATAACTTAACTAACTTACTGGCCCCATACGGGCGCTCTAAATTATTCTCTAGCTATATATTAAAAATGCCTTTCGGCGTAAATTCTAGTGTAAATTTTAAATCTATATTACTTAACCTAAACAAGAAAATTCGTTAAAAAACTTGTTTTTCAATGACGTTTTTTATTTATTTAAAAACTTAAAACTACCCTGTACCTAAATAAAACTATATTAACCTAAATAAAACTAAAATATACGTAAATATACGTAAGTACCTTAAAACTACTTAAAAATACTTAAAATAACTTAAAACTAGAACAGCCACCAGCAGCGTTTTTTTTTTTTTTTTTTTTTTTTTTTTGTCATCAGCCTATGCACATGAACACACGCGCATACATATGCATATATTAACACATATACATATGTATGCGCTCAAGCACATATCCACAGCAGACAGCAATTTTTTTGGATTTTTTATCTTTTTTTTGGTGCCACCGTCACTGTCCTACTTAATCTACCTAGTTATACCTTAGAAATACGTAGGTCGGCCAAGGCAACAACTTCGACTAACCATCAATATCAAGGTGGTCACCCAACCACCAGTATTTTTTAACTTGCTTATCTACGTCCTTTTTATCCCGAAGGGGCACAGCTCTACTGAACCGCAGACGCTCTGCTCCGTTCCCAGAGCCGACGTCTCGACCATACAGGATTCGCCGATCCACAGTTCTACGGCCGACGTGGTAGATTAACGGAACCGCCAATCTATCCTGTATCAGCCCCCGACTGTCTAAATAGAGGAATGTCTCGGGCGGGATGAAACCGTTAAGACAAACGCTCTCACTATATTCTTCATTGGGGTAATAAGCCCCGAAAATAAGTCCATTGGCTGAGGTCATCGCTCTTGCAATGTGACCCCGAATCAGCTTAATTAAAAAGTTATCTATCCTGTTTATATTGGCCCCGTTGTATAAGACCTCGTTGGCATAATAATGTTTGTACTCCGACTCTGGTGTTCTGTGTAATCCAAGACAGGTCCTAAGACACTGCCTCTCAAACACCCGAATCTTTTCCATTTGAGATGGGGCAACGTTAAACCACACAGGGCACCCATAGGCAATCATCGGCCGGATGAGGGATATGTAGCAAATCACCTTCACTCTGTTTTCAAGGCGGCTGCTATAAAACAACCGTCTTGTCAGAGCAAACGCTCCCCTAGCTCTGGCCAGAGCAGCATCTATATGTCGATTGAAATATAGATACTGATCTAGCCAGATACCAAGGTACTTTACTACATCTTTACTCGCCAGTGGATGTCCACTTGGTCCAACGATCACTAGATTTCTCCAGTTCTTTCTTGTATCCCTAGAAGCCCTAGACAAAGGGGTTCTAAACAGGATAGTTTCTGATTTCTGAAAGTTAATTTTTAACTTCCAGTCATCACAATATCGCTGAATCTTGTCGAAGTCACGCTGCAAGAGAATTCTGATGACTTCAACTTTTGGACCCGTCCTGTACGCTACAAGGTCATCGGCATACGCAATCGCATGAGTGAGACTACCTATCAGATCGCTGGTGTAAATACTAAAAAGAATCGGCGAGTTCACAGCTCCTTGCTGTAGACCGTTTTTAATATCAAATGTTGTGGTAGAAGTTACATTGCCACTTTTGACAACAAACTTTCTACCATTGAGCATGTCATGAAGCATATATAACAGTGGTTTACTTATGCCAAATCTAGTTAATTTCAGATAAAGACCCTCTAACCATACGGTGTCGAAAGCCTTCTCTAAATCAACCAGAACGGCACCCGTGCATTGATTTTTCGCTTTGTTCCATTGAACATCAGAAACTAACTTAGACGCGGCATGAATAGTGTCATGTCCCGCCTTAAAGCCAAACTGATTGTCTGGAATAATATTCTTGTCCTCAGCCCACTTGAACAGAGCTCTATTGAGAATCTTTTCGAATACCTTACTGATACTTGGAAGAAGACTTATCGACCGAAGATTTGCCGGATTGGAGCTGTCCTTTCCCTTTTTGGGGAGAGGATGGACCACAGCTGTCTTCCAACTCACTGGATAATATGCATTATTCAATGCGTTGTTAAACAGTGTGGTATAAATGTCTATGGCTTCCTCAGGGAGATGTCGTAACACAATGTTGGGTATACCATCGACCCCCGCAGATTTCTTTTTCTTTAATGTTTGAAAAATTAAATGAAGTTCTACCTTCGAAATTAACAATGAACTGGGTCCATTTTGCTCGGCGATGGTGGCGTTTGCCAAATTTTCGTCATTGAACCCGGTGAAACCAGTATTCTCAGATCGCCATTGCGTTATGTTATTTCCAAGATAGAAATTGTGCAGCAAGGCTCTGTTCTCCAGGTCATGATTCGGACGAATGCTAGCATTCACCTTATACACTTGCTGGAAAGCAGCCCCTACAGCTTCTACCTTTTCCTGAGGATCTTCTATCATATAAAAATTGTCATCGAAAACGGCACCTTCCGGATCAATTCCCGCAATCGTTAGTACGTCTTCGTTATCTGTTGTCCTCTGGAGTTTAAGACATGGAAGATCGTTTTGATCATTTCTTCTAAATATCTTATTTATTTGGGGAAACATACTAGGGTCGCTAGAATTAACAGCCCGAATTCTGTTATCCCAATATAAATTAATAGATAATCTATAGTTTTGTCTAATCAGAACGTTAATGTTTTTGATCGACGACTTCAATGTCCTAATCTCCAGATCACGTGTGTCCGTGAAACGTCTATAAAGAAGTTTCAACCTAGTCAGCAGTCCACTTTTTTGTCAGTGTAGTGCGTCGATTGTCGCGTTCTTGTATAAACCGTTTGGGTCTTGTTCCTTATATTTTGGGATTGTTTTGTCCATTGTTCGTTTTATAGTCGTATCCATTTGAGTCAGAAACCCGTCGATCTCGAGGTTCGTCAGGTTTCTGTCATTTGGTGGAGAAATGTCCTCGGAACGTATTTCTCTTGCCAAGGCGTTGGAGAATCGTGGCCAGCGCGTCTTACTGAAATTGTAAGAGTGCACAGGCACATACTCATCCAATTCCACAAGTTCGCTCGGAAGCTGTATTACGGTGGCAAGTCCGCAGTGATCGCTGTCGTATTCGATTGTTCGTAAACAGTTTCTTGTCTGTTGATTTGTTGCGTCAGTTATAACAAGTCGTGAGTCAAGCAGTAAAAGATCCAGAAAGCCACCGCTCCTAGGAAACGAAGGTCTATCTGTCGCAAAAAGATCGATCCTACACTCAACACTGTGACTACCCATCCAATTAAATAAATGGTACCCTCTCGGATTTTGAATTTGATTTCCCCAATCTTCATGTTTGGCGTTCAAATCTCCTGCCATTAGATAATAATTTTCATCCAAGTGCAGTCTTAAGCATTCGAAAAGTTTTTCGAGTTCTGCGATAAAATTAGCAGGCTGAGGTGCTTCGGGTGCGTACGCCGCGATCACGTACATTCTTTTCCCCTGAAGGAGCGGAATGCAAATGACGCAGGCTTCTAACTGCCCAAATCTTCGCACTTCACTATTATATATAACCTTAAATTTAATGCCCTTTCGTATGAAGATTGCGACCCCACCCCCTTGAGAGGAGTTAGGCCGATCCCTTCGCACGATATTGTAATTATTATTAGTCAGTTTGTGTTTCTGATTTAGCTTAGTTTCGCTAGCCATAAACACATCAGGACTTTGGTCTTGCAGCAAATGAAAGAGATTTGCTCTACGTTCGGTCCTAATCAGCGAATTTACATTCACAGCTAGGATCTTAAAGGGTCGCTCAGGCAGCGCGCCTTTAACCATTTCGCGTTGCCGGCAGAATAGAGTAGAGGTAATCCACCCTAGCCGCCTGCTCCCTGATCTGTTTTTGCACGTCGGTTAACTGACCATGAATGGTCAGCAACACCTGCATCAGATCTGCCTCTGGCACAGGAGCCGTAGGCACTTGGACCTGTTTGGCTACCTGTGGTTGAGGCTGTACCGTGTTTCCCTTTCCAGACGCGATTTGGGCGTAAGAAATTGCGGGATTGACGGGAGTTGTTTTCTGGCGTACTTCAGGGCGTCTCACCTCAACTGTTTTCTTTTGGGCTTTGTTTTGCCTTATCTCCTGAAACTTCGGACATCCCCGATAGTTTGAGGGGTGCCCGGAGCCTCGGCAGAGCGCACATTTTAACTGGGTCATGTCTGTGACCCTATCTTGCCCGAGTTTACACTCCACTGTTTTGTGGGTATCTCCACATTTAACGCAGACTGGGTCCATACCACAGTTAACTGCAACGTGTCCGAACCCTTGGCAGTTCATGCATTGAAGCATGTCTTTCTGCTTATTTAGTTTTTCCCATCGTACAACTTGGTAATCCAGGACTGTTATATTCCTTAGACCACTCAATTTGCTTTGGGGCGAGAGTTGAACCAGGAAGAATGGTAAATTCCGTTTCTCCCGTCTGGCTTTGACTGTGGTGAACGGTCTAACCCCGATAAACTCGAGATCGTCGCTCGCCACTTGACGGAGCTCAGCTAAGAGCGCCTGCGGATCCGTAGAGGATTCGATACCCTTCAGGAGGACTGTTTGAAGCTTGTCTTCCTTCGGGGTGAAACTATAATATTCTGTTCTAGTTTGAGACAGAAGATCTTTCACTTTTTTGTAGTGCTCTAAAGATGAGCACTGAATGGAATGCCTGTCTGCGTTAAGCCGCTTAATTATAAAATTGTTACCTATGACCGACCTACATATTTCAATTGTGTCTTTTAAATGCATTTTATAAGTATTAATAGGTGGCACCTTACCTTTCTTTGCTTGTGGCTGTTGCTGTTGTTGCTGTTGTTGTGACTGCTGCTGTTGTCTCTGCTGCTGTTGCATCGGCTGCTGTTGGGTCTGCTGCTGTTGTGACTGCTGCGGTTGTTGCTGTTGCGGTTGTTGCTGTTGCTGTTGTTGCTGCTGCTGTTGCTGTGTCTGTTGACGTTGCTGTTGTGGTTGTTGTTGTTGTTGTTTTTGTTTTTCTTGCTGTTGCTGAGGCTGATGCTGTGGTTGCTGAGCCGGTTGTTGTGGCTTATTAAGCTGTTTCTGTGGCTGCTTTTTTGACTGCTGCTTCTGTGGTTGCTGCTGGTCTGGGAGTGGTTTTTGTTCCTTAGGAGGCTGCTGTTGTAGCGAAGCTTGCTCTTGGAGCGCTTGTTGGCGGGTGCGCTGCTCAAGAGCAACTATGCGCTCCTTCTCCCGTCTTGCCTCCTGCTTCTTTTTGAGCGCTTCAACCAGCTCAATGAGCGAAGAGATCTGCTCTGTCAGAGCCTCAATCTGCTGGTCCTCTTCCTCGTCGGACAGCTCAACTACCTCGCCACTGACGTAATGTCCTTCTCCTTCCACAGACATGTAGGAGATGTCATCCGCATTATCGTCAGCGGCGTTTTCTTCGCCGGTTAGACTGGCGTCCTTAACATTTGGATTGACGGCGGCGATCGCTCCGTCAGCCTCTTTGACGTGCCTGTCATCCACCTCCGCTTCATCGTCGCCTTCTACGTTCTTGTCGTTATCGTCATCGTCGTTGGAGGAGCTATCCAGCTGCCTCTGTATTTTTGCCTGAGCCGAGGCCTTGGCTGAGCGTCCGCGCCCTCCTATTTTCTGCGCTGCCTCTATATCTGAGGTGCGCTTCTTAACAACCAGATTTGGCTTATATCTGATATAGCGCCTTCTCTTCAGTGGGTCTGGTTCTTCGACACATGCCGCTCCTGGACTTTTCCCTTTAATAGGGCTTGATGTTTTTGCAGTTGCCATGCTGCTTGTTCCGACCTCGGCACGTGCCGATGACGATGTTGTTGTAGTTGTCGTTGCTGTTGTTGTTGTTATTGCCACTTTGGGCTTTACTGGTCCTGCTGCTGCTGCTGCTGTTGTTATTGGTTTTTGGGCTTTGGACTGCCCTGCTACCGTTGCTCTTAGTGCTTGGCCTGATGACCCCGCTACTTGACTGTCGGATGACACATCACCTGATGTTCCTCCAACTGTCTTCCTTGTTGTTGGGGGACCATCTTTCGATGTCCCCGTTGGTTTTCCCATCTGCTCTTCTTGTTGTTGCTGCTATTGTTTCCTTCTCTTTGAAACCTCCTGCCAGAAATTATTTAAAAAAAGGCCTTGCCCGGGGTGAGAATCGAACCCACGACCTTCCACTCTGAAATCTGCTCCTTTTTTTTTTTTTTTTTTTGCATTTTAAATTCATTTTTATTTTCAATTTAACTTATAACTAACTTAAGTGCTAGACAAAAACCTTAAAAACTAGCTTACAGAATAACTTAACTAACTTACTGGCCCCATACGGGCGCTCTAAATTATACTATAACTATATATTAAATGCCTTTGGGCGTAAAAACTAACTTAAATTAAACTTCAAAATTACTTAAAACTAAACGAGAAAATTTTTAAAAACTCGCTTTTCAAGACATTTATTTTTTATAAAAAAACTTAAAACTACCCTTTACCTAAATAAAACTAAATTAACCTAAATAAAACTAAAATATACGTAAATATACGTAAATTACTTAAATAACTTAAAACTACCTAAAAATACTTAAAATAACTTAAAACTAGAACAGCCACCAGCAGAATTTTTTTTTTTTTTTTTTTTTTTTTTTTTTTTGGCGCAGCAGCCAATGCATATATGCAAACACGCTTATAAATATGTATATATTAATATATATACATATTGAACAGCGCCAAATGCACATACACACCAACAAATGCAATTTATGTTTTATATTTTTTTTGGTGCCACCACTGTCCTACATAAAATAACCCTATTAATACTTAAAAATACACAGGTCGGCCAAGGCAACAACTATGACTAACCATCCATATCAAGGTGGTCACCCAACCACCAGTATTTTTGAACTTGCTTATAAAAGTCCCTTTTGTCCCGAAGGGGCACAGCTCTACTGAACCGCAGACGCTCTGCTCCGTTCCCAGAGCCGACGTCTCGACCATACAGGATTCGCCGATCCACAGTTCTACGGCCGACGTGGTAGATTAACGGAACCGCCAATCTATCCTGTATCAGCCCCCGACTGTCTAAATAGAGGAATGTCTCGGGCGGGATGAAACCGTTAAGACAAACGCTCTCACTATATTCTTCATTGGGGTAATAAGCCCCGAAAATAAGTCCATTGGCTGAGGTCATCGCTCTTTCAATGTGACCCCGAATCAGCTTAATTAAAAAGTTATCTATCCTGTTTATATTGGCCCCGTTGTATAAGACCTCGTTGGCATAATAATGTTTGTACTCCGACTCTGGTGTTCTGTGTAATCCAAGACAGGTCCTAAGACACTGCCTCTCAAACACCCGAATCTTTTCCATTTGAGATGGGGCAACGTTAAACCACACAGGGCACCCATAGGCAATCATCGGCCGGATGAGGGCCATGTAGCAAATCACCTTCACCCTGTTTTCAAGGCGGCTGCTATAAAACAACCGTCTTGTCAGAGCAAACGCTCCCCTAGCTCTGGCCAGAGCAGCATCTATATGTCGATTGAAATATAGATACTGATCTAGCCAGATACCAAGGTACTTTACTACATCTTTACTCGCCAGTTGATGTCCACTTGGTCCAACGATCACTAGATTTCTCCAGTTCTTTCTTGTATCCCTAGAAGCCTTAGACAAAGGGGTTCTAAACAGGATAGTTTCTGATTTCTGAAAGTTAATTTTTAACTTCCAGTCATCACAATATCGCTGAATCTTGTCGAAGTCACGCTGCAAGAGAATTCTGATGACTTCAACTTTTGGACCCGTCCTGTACGCTACAAGGTCATCGGCATACGCAATCGCATGAGTGAGACTACCTATCAGATCGCTGGTGTAAATACTAAAAAGAATCGGCGAGTTCACAGCTCCTTGCTGTAGACCGTTTTTAATATAAAAAATTGTGGTGGAAGTTACATTGCCACTTTTGACAACAAACTTTCTACCATTGAGCATGTCATGAAGCATATACAACAGTGGTTTACTTATGCCAAATCTGGTTAATTTCAGATAAAGACCCTCTAACCATACGGTGTCGAACGCCTTCTCTAAATCAACAAGAACGGCACCCGTGCATTGATTTTTCGCTTTGTTCCATTGAACATCAGAAACTAACTTAGACGCGGCATGAATAGTGTCATGTCCCGCCTTAAAGCCAAACTGATTGTCTGGAATAATATTCTTGTCCTCAGCCCACTTGAACAGAGCTCTATTGAGAATCTTTTCAAATACCTTACTGATACTTGGAAGAAGACTTATCGACCGAAGATTTGCCGGATTGGAGCTGTCCTTTCCCTTTTTGGGGAGAGGATGGACCACAGCTGTCTTCCAACTCACTGGATAATATGCATTATTCAATGCGTTGTTAAACAGTGTGGTATAAATGTCTATGGCTTCCTCAGGGAGATGTCGTAACACAATGTTGGGTATACCATCGACCCCCGCAGATTTCTTTTTCTTTAATGTTTGAAAAATTAACTGAAGTTCTACCTTCGAAATTAACAATGAACTGGGTCCATTTCGCTCGGCGATGGTGGCGTTTGCCAAGTTTTCGTCATTGAACCCGGTGAAACCAGTATTCTCAGATCGCCATTGCGTTATGTTATTTCCAAGATAGAAATTGTGCAGCAAGGCTCTGTTCTCCAGGTCATGATTCGGACGAATGCTAGCATTCACCTTATACACTTGCTGGAAAGCAGCCCCTACAGCTTCTACCTTTTCCTGAGGATCTTCTATCATATAAGAATTGTCATCGAAAACGGCACCTTCCGGATCAATTTCCGCAATCGTTAGTACGTCTTCGTTATCTGTTGTCCTCTGGAGTTTAAGACATGGAAGATCGTTTTGATCATTTCTTCTAAATATCTTATTTATTTGGGGAAACATACTAGGGTCGCTAGAATTAACAGCCCGAATTCTGTTATCCCAATATAAATTAATAGATAATCTATAGTTTTGTCTAATCAGAACGTTAATGTTTTTGATCGATGACTTCAATGTCCTAATCTCCAGATCACGTGTGTCCGTGAAACGTCTATAAAGAAGTTTCAACCTAGTCAGCAGTCCACTTTTTTGTCGGTGTAGTGCGTCGATTGTCGCGTTCTTGTATAAACCATTTGGGTCTTGTTCCTTATATTTTGGGATTGTTTTGTCCATTGTTCGTTTTATAGTCGTATCCATTTGAGTCAGAAACCCGTCGATCTCGAGGTTCGTCAGGTTTCTGTCATTTGGTGGAGAAATGTCATCGGAACGTATTTCTCTTGCCAAGGCGTTGGAGAAGCGTGGCCAGCGCGTCTTACTGAAATTGTAAGGGTGCACAGGCACATACTCATCCAATTCCACAAGTTCGCTCGGAAGCTGTATTACGGTGGCAAGTCCGCAGTGATCGCTGTCGTATTCGATTGTTCGTAAACAGTTTCTTGTATGTTGATTTGTTGCGTCAGTTATAACAAGTCGTGAGTCAAGCAGTAAAAGATCCAGAAAGCCACCGCTCCTAGGAAACGAAGGCCTATCTGTCGCAAAAAGATCGATCCTACACTCAACACTTTGACGACCCATCCAATTAAATAAATGGTACCCTCTCGGATTTTGAATTTGATTTCCCCAATCTTCATGTTTGGCGTTCAAATCTCCTGCCATTAGATAATAATCTTCATCCAAGTGCAGTCTTAAGCATTCGAAAAGTTTTTCGAGTTCTGCGATAAAATTAGCAGGCTGAGGTGCTTCGGGTGCGTACGCCGCGATCACGTACATTCTTTTCCCCTGAAGGAGCGGAATGCAAATGATGCAGGCTTCTAGCTGCCCAAATCTTCGCACTTCACTATTATATATAACCTTAAATTTAATGCCCTTTCGTATGAAGATTGCGACCCCACCCTCTTGAGAGGAGTTAGGCCGATCCCTTCGCACGATATTGTAATTATTATTAGTCAATTTGTGTTTCTGGGTAAGCTTAGTTTCGCTAGCCATAAACACATCAGGACTTTGGTCTTGCAGCAGATGAAAGAGATTTGCTCTACGTTCGGTCCTAATCAGCGAATTTACATTCACAGCTAGGATCTTAAAGGGTCGCTCAGGCAGCGCGCCTTTAACCATTTCGCGTTGCCGGCAGAATAGAGTAGAGGTAATCCACCCTAGCCGCCTGCTCCCTGATCTGTTTTTGCACGTCGGTTAACTGACCATGAATGGTCAGCAACACCTGCATCAGATCTGCCTCTGGCACAGGAGCCGTAGGCACTTGGACCTGTTTGGCTACCTGTGGTTGAGGCTGTACCGTGTTTCCCCTTCCAGACGCGATTTGGGCGTAAGAAATTGCGGGATTGACGGAAATTGTTTTCTGGCGTACTTCCGGGCGTCTCACCTCAACTGTTTTCTTTTGGGCTTTGTTTTGCCTTATCTCCTGAAACTTCGGACATCCCCGATAGTTTGCGGGGTGCCCGGAGCCTCGGCAGAGCGCACATTTTAACTGGGTCATATCTGTGACCCTATCTTGCCCGAGTTTACACTCCACTGTTTTGTGGGTATCTCCACATTTAACACAGACTGGGTCCATACCACAGTTTACTGCAACGTGTCCGAACCCTTGGCAGTTCATGCATTGAAGCATGTCTTTCTGCTTATTTAGTTTTTCCCATCGTACAACTTGGTAATCCAGGACTGTTATATTCCTTAGACCACTCAATTTGCTTTGGGGCGAGAGTTGAACTAGGAAGAATGGTAACTTCCGTTTCTCCCGTCTGGCTTTGACTGTGGTGAACGGTCGGACCCCGATAAACTCGAGATCGTCGCTCGCCACTTGACGGAGCTCAGCTAAGAGCGCCTGCGGATCCGTAGAGGATTCGATACCCTTCAGGAGGACTGTTTGAAGCTTGTCTTCCTTCGGGGTGAAACTATAGTATTCTGTTCTAGTTTGAGACAGAAGGTCTTTCACTTTTTTGTAGTGCTCTAAAGATGAGCACTGAATGGAATGCCTGTCTGCGTTAAGCCGCTTAATTATGAAATTGTTGCCTATGACCGACCTACATATTTCAATTGTGTCTTTTAAATGCATTTTATAAGTATTAATATTTGGCACCTTACCTTTCTTTGCTTGTGGCTGTTGCTGTTGTTGCTGTTGTTGTGACTGCTGCTGTTGTCTCTGCTGCTGTTGCATTGGCTGCTGTTGGGTCTGCTGCTGTTGTGACTGCTGTGGTTGTTGCTGTTGCGGTTGTTGCTGTTGCTGTTGTTTCTGCTGCTGTTGCTGCTTCTGTGTCTGTTGTCGTTGCTGTTGAGGTTGTTGTTGTTGTTGTTTTTGTTTTGCTTGCTGTTGCTGAGGCTGATGCTGTGGTTGCTGAGGCGGTTGTTGTGGCTTTTGAAGCTGTTTCTGTGGCTGCTTCTTTGACTGCTGCTTCTGAGGCTGCTGCTGGTCTGGGAGTGGTTTTTGTTCCTGAGGAGGCTGCTGTTTTTGCGAAGCTTGCTCTTGGAGCGCTTGTTGGCGGGTGCGCTGTTCAAGAGCAGCTATGCGCTCCTTCTCCCGTCTTGCCTCCTGCTTCTTCTTGAGCGCTTCAACCAGCTCTATGAGCGAAGAGATCTGCTCCGTTAACGCCTCGATTTGCTGGTTCTCTTCCTCGTCAGACAGCTCGACTATCTCGCCACTGACGTAACGTCCTTCTCCTTCCACTGACATGTATGAGATGTCATCAGCATCTGCGTCAGCGGCGTTTTCTTCGCCTGTTAGCCTGGCGTCCTGATCGTTTGGCTTGTCGGCGGCGATCGCTCCATCAGCCTCTTCGACGTGCCTGTCATCCGTCTCAGCTTCGTCGTCGCCTTCTACGTTCTTGTCGTTGTTTTCGTTGTCGTCATCGTCGTTGGAGGAGCTATCCAGCTGCCTCTGTATTTTTGCCTGAGCCGAGGCCTTGGCTGAACGTCCGCGCCCTCCTATTTTCTGCGCTGCCTCTATATCTGAGGTGCGCTTCTTAACAACCAGATTTGGCTTATATCTGATATAGCGCCTTCTCTTCAGTGGGTCTGGTTCTTCGACACATGCCGCTCCTGGACTTTTCCCTTTAATAGGGCTTGATGTTTTTGCAGTTGCCATGCTGCTTATTCCGACCTCGGCACGTGCCGATGACGATGTTGTTGTAGTTGTCGTTGCTGTTGTTGTTGCCACTTTGGGCTTTACTGGTCGTGCTGCTGCTGCTGCTGTTGTTGTTGCTCTTTGGGCTGCAGTTGCTCTTTGAGCTTGGCCTGATGACCCCGCTACTTGACTGTCGGATGACACATCACCTGATGCTCCAACTGCCTTCCTTGTTGTTGGGGGACCATCTTTCGATGTCCCCGTTGCTTTTCCCATCTCTCTTTCTAGTTCCTCTCTATTTCTGGTCACCTTCTCCCAGAAATTATTTAAAAAAAAGCCCGGACCACAGTGGGGCTCGAACCCACGCCGTTCAGATCCTTCGTCTGCCACTCTACCACCTAGGCTAACTTGCCACTTGAAAATGGTAGGTTAAACTATCTACTTAACTCACTCGCGTCTCTATTTGAAATTTACACTGTGAAAGCCGCCAACGATGTGCACACTTCCACGGTTGCTGAACGACTGACCGAAATCTGCTCCTCTACCACCTAGGCTAACTTGCCACTTGGTTTTGGTAGATCTAACTCACTACTATAAGAACTCGCGTCTCTACTTGAAATTTACACTGTGAAAGCCGCCAACGATGTGCACACTTCCACGGTTGCTGAACGACTGTCGTCTGCCACTCTACCCACAAGGCTAACTTGCCTTTTAATTTTACTTGGTCAATTGCCACTAAATCGGCAGTGAGTGCACTTAAACTATTAATGAAAATTTTATTCAATTGAACACACTTGTAAATTAATTTTGTATACTGAGAAAGTCGTCAACGCGTCTGTACACTTTCACAGCTGAAGATCGACTGTTGTCTTCGGCCACGCTACCCACTAGGCTAACTTGCCTTTTATATTTTCTTGGCAAATTGCCAGTAAAAATTGTGCAATGAGTGCTTTTAAAGTAAAAATGAATTTAATTTAATTCGAACACACCGAAATTATTTTATACACTGTGAAGTCGTCAACACGTCCGCACTCTTTCACAGCTGAAGATCGACTGTGCAGACACTCTATCCTCAGACTACGAGATCTATTGATTTTTAATGGCTATTTGTGGCACTTAGCTCGTAGCTTCCATATTTATATTAATTGAAATGCCGGCGGCGAAATATATTCGGGTTATTCTGCCGATGCACTTTTAATAATTTTTGTGCCAGTTAACACGTAGTGTAATAATTCTACACTTACATAAATCGACCTACACTCTGTGTAGGCCCTGGACTTGAATTTATTCCTTATAAATTTATTTTCACCACTAATGATCTCTGATTCCCACAGTTTTCCTTCGATATTTTCACTAAAAATACTTATTTATTTATTTTGTAAGTTTGTAAGTTTAATTAAAAAAAAATCGTTAATGTAGGTAGGTATACCTATTTTATTTAAAATTTTTCATTTCATTTTTATCCTATGAGACACACTGCAGGTAGATACTTAATATGGTGGGGTCACAGTCGATCTTCAGCTGTGAAAGAGTGCGGACGTGTTGACGACTTTCACAGTGTATAAAATAATTTCGGTGAGCACTGAATGGAATGCCTGTCTGCGTTAAGCCGCTTAATTATGAAATTGTTGCCTATGACCGACCTACATATTTCAATTGTGTCTTTTAAATGCATTTTATAAGTATTAATATTTGGCACCTTACCTTTCTTTGCTTGTGGCTGTTGCTGTTGTTGCTGTTGTTGTGACTGCTGCTGTTGTCTCTGCTGCTGTTGCATTGGCTGCTGTTGGGTCTGCTGCTGTTGTGACTGCTGTGGTTGTTGCTGTTGCGGTTGTTGCTGTTGCTGTTGTTTCTGCTGCTGTTGCTGCTTCTGTGTCTGTTGTCGTTGCTGTTGAGGTTGTTGTTGTTGTTGTTTTTGTTTTGCTTGCTGTTGCTGAGGCTGATGCTGTGGTTGCTGAGGCGGTTGTTGTGGCTTTTGAAGCTGTTTCTGTGGCTGCTTCTTTGACTGCTGCTTCTGAGGCTGCTGCTGGTCTGGGAGTGGTTTTTGTTCCTGAGGAGGCTGCTGTTTTTGCGAAGCTTGCTCTTGGAGCGCTTGTTGGCGGGTGCGCTGTTCAAGAGCAGCTATGCGCTCCTTCTCCCGTCTTGCCTCCTGCTTCTTCTTGAGCGCTTCAACCAGCTCTATGAGCGAAGAGATCTGCTCCGTTAACGCCTCGATTTGCTGGTTCTCTTCCTCGTCAGACAGCTCGACTATCTCGCCACTGACGTAACGTCCTTCTCCTTCCACTGACATGTATGAGATGTCATCAGCATCTGCGTCAGCGGCGTTTTCTTCGCCTGTTAGCCTGGCGTCCTGATCGTTTGGCTTGTCGGCGGCGATCGCTCCATCAGCCTCTTCGACGTGCCTGTCATCCGTCTCAGCTTCGTCGTCGCCTTCTACGTTCTTGTCGTTGTTTTCGTTGTCGTCATCGTCGTTGGAGGAGCTATCCAGCTGCCTCTGTATTTTTGCCTGAGCCGAGGCCTTGGCTGAACGTCCGCGCCCTCCTATTTTCTGCGCTGCCTCTATATCTGAGGTGCGCTTCTTAACAACCAGATTTGGCTTATATCTGATATAGCGCCTTCTCTTCAGTGGGTCTGGTTCTTCGACACATGCCGCTCCTGGACTTTTCCCTTTAATAGGGCTTGATGTTTTTGCAGTTGCCATGCTGCTTATTCCGACCTCGGCACGTGCCGATGACGATGTTGTTGTAGTTGTCGTTGCTGTTGTTGTTGCCACTTTGGGCTTTACTGGTCGTGCTGCTGCTGCTGCTGTTGTTGTTGCTCTTTGGGCTGCAGTTGCTCTTTGAGCTTGGCCTGATGACCCCGCTACTTGACTGTCGGATGACACATCACCTGATGCTCCAACTGCCTTCCTTGTTGTTGGGGGACCATCTTTCGATGTCCCCGTTGCTTTTCCCATCTCTCTTTCTAGTTCCTCTCTATTTCTGGTCACCTTCTCCCAGAAATTATTTAAAAAAAAGCCCGGACCACAGTGGGGCTCGAACCCACGCCGTTCAGATCCTTCGTCTGCCACTCTACCACCTAGGCTAACTTGCCACTTGAAAATGGTAGGTTAAACTATCTACTTAACTCACTCGCGTCTCTATTTGAAATTTACACTGTGAAAGCCGCCAACGATGTGCACACTTCCACGGTTGCTGAACGACTGACCGAAATCTGCTCCTCTACCACCTAGGCTAACTTGCCACTTGGTTTTGGTAGATCTAACTCACTACTATAAGAACTCGCGTCTCTACTTGAAATTTACACTGTGAAAGCCGCCAACGATGTGCACACTTCCACGGTTGCTGAACGACTGTCGTCTGCCACTCTACCCACAAGGCTAACTTGCCTTTTAATTTTACTTGGTCAATTGCCACTAAATTGTGCAGTGAGTGCACTTAAACTATTAATGAAAATTTTATTCAATTGAACACACTTGTAAATTAATTTTGTATACTGAGAAAGTCGTCAACGCGTCTGTACACTTTCACAGCTGAAGATCGACTGTTGTCTTCGGCCACGCTACCCACTAGGCTAACTTGCCTTTTATATTTTCTTGGCAAATTGCCAGTAAAAATTGTGCAATGAGTGCTTTTAAAGTAAAAATGAATTTAATTTAATTCGAACACACCGAAATTATTTTATACACTGTGAAGTCGTCAACACGTCCGCACTCTTTCACAGCTGAAGATCGACTGTGCAGACACTCTATCCTCAGACTACGAGATCTATTGATTTTTAATGGCTATTTGTGGCACTTAGCTCGTAGCTTCCATATTTATATTAATTGAAATGCCGGCGGCGAAATATATTCGGGTTATTCTGCCGATGCACTTTTAATAATTTTTGTGCCAGTTAACACGTAGTGTAATGATTCTACACTTACATAAATCGACCTACACTCTGTGTAGGCCCTGGACTTGAATTTATTCCTTATAAATTTATTTTCACCACTAATGATCTCTGATTCCCACAGTTTTCCTTCGATATTTTCACTAAAAATACTTACTTATTTATTTTGTAAGTTTGTAAGTTTAATTAAAAAAAAATCGTTAATGTAGGTAGGTATACCTATTTTATTTAAAATTTTTCATTTCATTTTTATCCTATGAGACACACTGCAGGTAGATACTTAATATGGTGGGGTCACAGTCGATCTTCAGCTGTGAAAGAGTGCGGACGTGTTGACGACTTTCACAGTGTATAAAATAATTTCGGTGTTTTCGAATTGAATTAAATTCACTTATACTTTAAGTGCACTCATTGCACAATTTTTACTGGCAATTTGCCAAGAAAATTTAAAAGGCAAGTTAGCCTAGAGGTAGCGTGGCCGACGACAGAGTGGAGGGGCGTGGGTTCGAGCCCCATCCTGGTCAGGGCTTTTTTTTAAATAAGTTCTGGGAGAAAGTTAACAAAAACCGAGAGCAGAAGGAACAGCAAATGATAAAATCAACGGGGACATCGAAAGATGATCCCCCAACAACAAGTCAAGCAGCCAAAACATCAGGTGATGCAGCAGCAGCAGTTAAGGTAGCGGTGCCTTCCATAGAAGCCCAGCCAACAACGACAGCGTCATCGGCACGTGCCGAAGTTAATACAAGCAGCATAGCGACTGCAACAACAAGCTGTGCAAAAGGCACGACATCAACACCAGCCGGTGCCAATTCAAAGGGGGATAAGAAGAGAAGGCGTATCATTAGATACAAGCCACACCTAATAAATCGTGCCGATAGGAGCACCAGAGCTAAGTTGGCTAAGGCCTCCGCTCAAGCCAAAATGCAGAGGCATTTAGAAAGCTCCTCCTATGAGGATGACGATACGAAAATTAATGAACATGACCATGAGGGCGATGACGAGGCAGAGGCTGAAGACGAAATCGCCAAAGAAGCAAACGATACGACCGTCAAGAAGACATGTGTGCATAACGTCACTGAGGTAGATGCCGAAGAGATTGCATACATGTCCGTAGAAGGGGAGGGGCACTACGTGAGTGGTGAGTTGGTGGACCTTTCACCTCCAGAAGAGTCAGAAGATGAGCAGGAAAAAATCGCATCACTGACAGAGCAAATTTCTTCCCTCATGGAAATGGTAAAAGCGCTCAAAGTTAAGCAGGAAGCGCGTAGGGAAAAAGAGCGCCTAGTTGCTCTTGAAAGAAAACGACAAAAAACGCTCCAAGAGCAACAAAAAGCAGCACAAATGCAGCAGCAAAAACTACAGCCCCAGCAACAGCATCAGCAACCGCAAGTACAGAAAAAACAACAACAGCAACAACAGCAACAACAACAAAAACAAATACAACAAATACAACAACCACTTCAACAACGACAACAACAAAAGACACAGAAGCAACAACAGCAGCAAAAACTACAACAACAGCGACAACCGCAGCAGTCACAACAGCAGCAGACACAACAGCAGCAGTCACAACAGAAGCAACAACAGCAACAGCCACAAGCAAAGAAAGGTAAGGTGCCACCAATTAATACCTTTAAAATAGAATTGAAAGACACAATAGAATTATGTAAGTCGGCCATAGGCAACAATTTTATTATTAAAAGGTTGAACGCAGACCGACACGCCATTCATTGCTCTTCGGTTGAGCATTATAAAAAAATAAAAGATCTCCTGTCTCAAACGAAGACAGAATACTACAGTTTCACCCCGAAGGAAGACAAGCTACAAACAGTCCTCCTGAAGGGTATCGAATCCTCTACGGATCCGCAGGAACTCTTAACTGAGCTCCGTCAAGTGGCGAGCGATGATCTCGATTTTATCGGGGTCAGACCGTTTTCCACAGTTAAGGCCAGACGGGAGAAACGGAATTTACCATTCTTCCTAGTTCAGCTCTCGCCCCAAAGCAAGTTGAGTGGTTTAAGGAGTATAACCGTCCTAAACTACCAAATTGTAAGATGGGAAAAATTAAATAGGCAGAGAGACATGCTTCAATGCATGAACTGCCAAGGATACGGCCACGTGGCAGCAAACTGTGGTATGGATCCAGTTTGTGTCAAGTGTGGAGATTCCCACAAGATAGGTGAATGTAAACTCGGAAAAGAGAGGGTCGAAGACAGGACCCAGTTAAAGTGTGCACTTTGCCGAGGCTCCGGGCACCCCGCAAACTATCGGGGATGTCCGAAGTTTCAGGAAATGAAAAAAAACAAAGACCAAAAGAAGACAGTAGAGGTGAGACGCCCTGAAGTACGCCAGACATCAACTTCCGTCAATCCCGCAATTTCTTACGCCCAAATGGCGTCTGGAAAGGGAAAAACGGTACAGCCTCAACCACAGGTAGCCAAACAGGTCCAAGTGCCTACGGCTCCTGTGCCAGAGGCAGATCTGATGCAGGTGTTGCTGACCATTCATGGTCAGTTAACCGATGTGCAAAAACAGATAAGGGAGCAGGCGGCTAGGGTGGATTACCTCTACTCTATTCTGCCGGCAACGCGAAATGGTTAAAGGCGCGCTGCCTGAGCGACCCTTTAAGATCCTAGCTGTGAATGTAAATTCGCTGATTAGGACCGAACGTAGAGCAAACCTCTTTCATTTGCTGCAAGACCAAAGTCCTGATGTGTTTATGGCTAGCGAAACTAAGCTAAATCAGAAACACAAACTGACTAATAAAAATTACAATATCGTAAGAAGGGATCGGCCCAACTCCTCTCAAGGGGGTGGGGTCGCAATCTTCATACGAAAGGGTATTAAACATAAAGTTATATATAATAGTGAAGTGCGAAGATTCGGGTTGCTAGAAGCCTGCATCGTTTGCATTCCTCTCCAGCAGGGGAAAAGAATGTACGCAATAGCTGTGTACGCACCTGACGCACCTCAGCCGGCTAATTTTATCGCAGAACTCGAAAAACTTTTTGAATGCTTAAGACTGAACTTGGATGAGAATTATTATCTCATGGCAGGGGACTTGAACGCCAAACATGTAGATTGGGGAAATCAAGTACAAAATCCTAGAGGGAACCATCTTTTTAATTGGATGGGTCGATACAGTGTTGAGTGTAGGATCGACCTTCTGGCTACAGATAGACCGTCTTTTCCGAGAAGTGGTAGTTTTCTGGATCTACTCCTGCTTGACTCAAGACTGTTAATAACTGACACTGTAGGTCAACATACAAAAAACTGTTTACGAACAATTGAATACGACAGTGATCACTGCGGACTTGCCGCCGTAATACAGCTCCCGAGCGAACTTTTGGAGTTGGATGAGTATGTGCCAGCGCACTCTTACAATTTCAGTAAGACGCGTTGGCCACGCTTCTCCAACTCCTTGGCAAGAGAAATACGTTCCGATGACATTTCTCCACCAAATGACAGAAACCTGACGAACGTCGAGATCGACGGGTTCCTGACTCAAATGGATACGACTATAAAACGAACAATGCACAGAACAATCCCAAAATATAAGGAACAAGACCCTACTGGCTTATACAAGAACGCGACAATCGACGCACTACACCGACAAAAAAGTGGACTGCTGACTAGGTTGAAACTTCTTTACAGACGTTTCACGGACACACGTGATCTGGAGATTAGGACATTGAAGTCGTCGATCAAAAACATTAATGTTCTGATTAAACAAAATTATAGATTGTCTATTAATTTATATTGGGATAACAGAATTCGGGCCGTTAACTCTAGCGACCCTAGTATGTTTCCCCAAATAAATAAGATATTTAGAAGAAATGATCAAAACGAACTTCCATGTCTTAAACTTCAGAGGACAATAGATAACGAAGACGTACTTACGATTGCGGGAATAGATCCGGAGGGTGCCGTTTTCGATGATAACTTTTTTATGATAGAAGATCCTCAAGAAAAGGTAGAAGCTGTAGGGGCTGCTTTCCAGCAAGTGTATAAGGTGAATGCTAGCATTCGTCCGAATCATGACCTGGAGAACAGAGCCTTACTACACAACTTCTACCTTGGAAATAACATAACGCAATGGCGATCTGAGAATACTGGTTTCACCGTGTTCAATGACGAAAGTTTGGCAAACGCCACCATCGCCGAGCGAAATGGACCCAGTTCATTGTTAGTTTCGAAGATAGAACTTCAGTTAATTTTTCAAACATTAAAGAAAAAGAAATCTGCGGGGGTCGATGGTATACCCAACATTGTGTTACGACATCTCCCTGAGGAAGCCATAGACATTTATACCACACTGTTCAACAACGCATTGAATAATGCATATTATCCAGTGAGTTGGAAGACAGCTGTGGTCCATCCTCTCCCCAAAAAGGGAAAGGACAGCTCCAATCCGGCAAATCTTCGGTCGATAAGTCTTCTTCCAAGTATCAGTAAGGTATTCGAAAAGATTCTAAATAGAGCTCTGTTCAAGTGGGCTGAGGACAAAAATATTATTCCAGATAATCAGTTTGGCTTTAAGGCGGGGCATGACACTATTCATGCTGCGTCTAAGTTAGTTTCTGATGTTCAATGGAACAAAACGAAAAAGCAATGTACGGGTGCCGTTCTGGTTGATTTAGAGAAAGCTTTCGACACCGTATGGTTAGAGGGTCTTTATCTGAAGCTATCTAGATTTGGCATAAGTAAACCACTGTTATATATGCTTCATGACATGCTCAATGGTAGAAAGTTTGTTGTCAAAAGTGGCAATGTAACTTCTACCACAACTTTTGATATTAAAAATGGTCTACAGCAAGGAGCTGTGAACTCACCGATTCTTTTTAGTATTTACACCAGCGATCTGATAGGTAGTCTCACTCATGCGATTGCGTATGCCGATGACCTTGTAGCGTACAGGACGGGTCCAAAAGTTGAAGTCATCAAAAATCTCTTGCAGCGTGACTTCGACCAGATTCAGCGATATTGTGATGACTGGAAGTTAAAAATTAACTTTCAGAAATCAGAAACTATCCTGTTTAGAACCCCGTTGTCTAGGGCTTCTAGGGATACAAGAAAGAACTGGAGAAATCTAGTGATCGTTGGACCAAGTGGACATCCACTGGCGAGTAAAGATGTGGTAAAGTACCTTGGCATCTGGCTAGATCAGTATCTATATTTCAATCGACATGTAGATGCTGCTCTGGCCAGAGCTAGGGGAGCCTTTGGGTTGACAAGACGGTTGTTTTATAGCAGCCGCCTTGACAGCAGAGTAAAGGTGATTTGCTACATGGCCCTTATCCGGCCAATGATTGCCTATGGGTGCCCTGTGTGGTTCAACGTTGCCCCATCTCAAATGGAAAAGATTCGGGTGTTTGAGAGGCAATGTCTTAGACGCTGCCTTGGATTACACAGAACACCAGAGTCGGAGTACACACATTACTATGCCAACGAGGTTCTATACAACAGGGCCAATATAAACAGGATAGATAACTTTTTAATCAAGCTGATTCGGGGTCACATTGCAAGAGCGATGACCTCGACCAATGGACTTATTTTTGGGGCTTACTACCCCAATGATGAGTATAGTGAAAGTGTACGTCTTAACGGTTTCATCCCGCCCGAGACATTCCTCTTTTTAGACAGTCGTGGGCTGATACAGGATAGATTGGCGGTTCCGTTAATCTACCACGTCAGCCGTAGGACTGTGGATCGGCGACTTCTTTACGATCGGGACGTCGGCTCAGGGAACGGAGCAGAGCGTCTGCGGTTCAGTAGAGCTGTGCCCCTTCGGGACAGAAAGGACTTAGTTAAGCAAGTCAAAAAATTCTGGTGGTTGGGTGACCACCGTGATATTGAAAGTTGACCATATTGTTGCCTTGGCCGACTTACATAGTTCTAAGGTAAAGATAAGTAGAGTAGGTAGAACAGTGACGGTGGCACCAAAAAAAAGTACATAAGTAAATGTATTTGCATGTGGGTACTTGCGGTTGTGAATGTATATGTATGTATGTATATGAACATATATACATGTGTATGGGCGTACGCGAGTGTGCATATGCGTATGCAAAAAAAAAAAAAATGCTGGTGGCTGTTCTAGTTTTTAAGTTATTTTAAGTAGTTTTAATTAGATATAATGTAGTTTAAGTTAGTTTTAATTTAGTTTTAATTAGTTTTATTAGGTAAAGGGTAGCTTTAAGTTTTATAAAAAATTAAAAAATGATATAGAAAATGAGTTTTTTTTTTAATAATTTTCTCGTTAGTTTTAAGTAATCATGAATTCTAATTATAAGTTATTTTTCGTCGAAAGACATTTTTTAAGTATAGTCATAGTTTAATTTAGAGCGCCCGCATGGGGCCAGTAAGTTAGTTAAGTTAATATGGTAAGCTAGTTGTTTAAGATTTTTTGTCTAGCATTAAGATAGATATAAGGAAATGAAAAAATAAAAATGAATTAAAAATGAAAAATACTTAATATGGTGGCGGTTATAATCCATCTTCGAGTATTGGGGGAAAGCTTTTCCAAATGGTTTTTCGGAGTTTCCTCTCAAATATGGAAAAGTACCTCCAACTACCAACGGTTTGGATTAGTATGTGTCATGGATGAACCTTTCGTACTCGTAAAGAGCTGTAAGGGAGAATAAGGTAGGATGGGATATTTCACAAACATGCAGTTTGTAACAACATCGAAATTATGCTTAAAATCTGTTAAATAAAACTGAATCGAATTAATCAATTTATCATATTGCTTGCATTGCTAAAGTATAAGGTGGTTATAGTCTCATGTACATTTTTTTTGAAATTTTCATTTTAATGTTAGCTTCTTACCTTCGGCACATTCTTTTTCTCTAAGCGCCCATACATGCGTATAAAAAAACCAATCATTAATTTAACTTTATTTCCATATGTTTATTATTTCTTTTATTATGAACATACTTAACTTAACACTTTTCTTTGATTTATTTTTTGTAGTGTAGGACTAAACTATTATTTTGTTTTACTTGCTTAAATATTTTGTAGTATACAAATATTATTGACTTTTATAAACACTAACATTGTTATGTAGTTTGCACTCACCATTTATTTATAATTTCTTTTAAGTAGGAAATTTCTTAATGATGTGATTCAAATGTAAATAACTGAAAGACTGTAACTAATATGTTAAAAGATATCTTTATTTAATATATATTGTGACCTATTATATACATATAAAACATAATATGTCCATTTTATTCACTCAAAAAGATCCACCATTAAAAATTTGTTTAGTGTAAATGTAAAATAGTTAAATCTAATGTTTAATACAATTTTGAATCTATGTTTAAAATGAAATACAGTTTTAGTTTGAATCTCTCTGCTTCCGTATTGCAATATATAGTTTTAATAAATTAATATGTTGAATGAATGATGAATAAATGTGAATATTGTAATTGCAATTTTATTACTAGTTTTATGATTGTGTTTATGGTGTGTACTGGATCAACTTTGAAAAATGTATGTATGTTAGTAAAACTATTTATTTGAATATTTTTTTAATAAAAACTATTAAGTATTATAGTAGAAGAGATCAATGCCGGCATGATTGGGCTTATCATTTGTAATGAACAACTGTGTGGCAACTTCGGTGACCTTTCGCACGTGATTGTGACGTTTTTCCATACGCAGACGAGCAAAACGCAAAGCAGATTGACCACCACGACCATGCTTCTTCGGCAGATCGACGGTAAACTTGTGCAAAACCTCTCGGGTGTTTCCTTGCAATATACCAAACAAAGCGCATGAAGATGAATCCTAATTTATTGTCATCCGCAAGAAGGTCGGTCTATGCCTCCGTATGAATTTATTATCGCACAAATATAGAGATGTATTAATGGGCTTGAATGGCTCGAAGTCGATGTTTACTTTCTTCTCTTTACCTTCTTCTGTGACAATTGTGCCGCAATAAATAACTAAACCGTTGGGAGGCACTGTATGTAAAAAAAAGAAATGATAGCTATTTGACACGTGATTTGATATGTGACGCTGTTCCGAATTCATCTGCCAACATTTTGCTTACACGAGAGATTTGATCTTTTGGTGAAATAATAAGAGAAATCATACTAGTGCCATTGCTGTAAGAAAAAAAAAAAAAAAACAAACCCAATGAAGAAATTAATACACGTATGTGCGTCAGTATATTGAAATGCTGGGGATTCTTTTATTTTCAGGGAGAGGTTCCAGTTTTAACCTGGAAAGTTTTGACTATTTACACTTCCATTTGTTGGCACATTCCTCGGTTTTTATTCCCTAAAGAGCACTGTCGTTATAAGTGGGTTGTGTAAGTTACGTTTTTGCTGTGACATTTGAATTGGTGAATGCTATTGTTGATTTGTTTGGAGATAAGAGGCACTATTGTTTTTTTTTAAGTTATGCATTATCCCCATTGCCTGCCGCAAAATTTCTGTAAACTTGTTGGCGGAGTCTTGACCATGAATTTCCAGAAGCTTTAGGTACCACTTGTATTTACTTGTATTGGGATTCCTTTGGCTCAAAAGCCATTTCATAGATAGTCATAGTAGGTGGCAGAAGGAAACTGTATTTGGGAAGGCTGAACTGTGGGCGGTGCTTGGAAGAGAGATCCTCCAATATTTACAGGAAAATCCTTTTCTCATTATTCTTCATTATTTCTTTGTTTTTTTGTTTATTAAAATTACCACAACCACACTTAAATACACATTTTTAAATATTTAATGCTTCAATTTTTAATAAATAAAACTCGTCTTCATCTAAAAACAGAAAACTAAACAAACAACCCCATTTTTGAGTATTGTGACATTTGTTAAACTGTTATAGTGGTATACTGTTATACAAAATTGGGGACTTTTTCATAATATAACACATCTTCAAATTGCTTCATCTTTTTTATATGCATCCACTGATCTCTATATATACTGGATAGCGGATGCATATAAAAAAGATGAAGCAATTTGAAGATGTGTTATATTATGAAAAAGTCCCCAATTTTGTATAACAGTATACCACTATAACAGTTTAACAAATGTCAAAATACTGAAAATGGCGTTTTGTGTTGTGTTTGAGATTGAAGAATATTTTTTAATAAAGTAAAAATTAACGCAAATCGTGCAATTTAAAATGTGTGGTAATTTTCAAAATAAAAAGTAATTTTGCGCAAGAAATTAGTCTCGGTCTTGTTTGTATTTTAATAAAAATCGTCAAAATAATACAACATCTAAAATATGCCTATAACTTTCGTACCTTGCGGAACAACCAAATCGAAATTATCGAAACAACAGACGATTGCCAAAGGATTGTAGCAACGCTCCAAAGGTCTAAAATTAAATAAGTTTTTATTTCTGACCAAAAGAGGAAAGTTGTTTAGTATTGATAACACAAGCAGCAAAATACATTGGATGCAATATTTGCCCACATTAGGAAATTTTGATTTTTTTTAGTGTTGACGATGATATCAAAGTGTGTACTCTTACTAAAGGACCAAGCTACCTAAAAGATACATATAATCAAGTAGGAGTGCTATTGCAAGCTACTCTTGAAAATCATGTAACAGATTTTATTTCATCAGTATGTGGTCTTCTCCATGAATTGTTGTTTTGTAGGTCCTGACCATCAATGCGTTCAATTCAAAAACATGTGAGGCAATTAATGAACTGAAGAACGTTGTTGCTTGTCCTCGTTTTTATGGTCAGCCAACTTTGCAATCATTCGACTGTATGTACGCCCGTAACGATGGCAAAGGATGTGCATTCGTTTTATCTACAGAAGACGAGGCAATCCTGTCTGTTCAGCAAAGTATGGGAAACAAAGAATTTTTTTTTTTACACTATCAGATCCTGTTCATAAGGAGCTTAGAGCAAGCTTCAGCTTATGAACAAAGATTTGCCAACACATTATATGTGTTCCACTGGCTCATCACTTAGTGCTGGTGTTAGTTGTTAGTAATGTAAAACAAATAACTACAATAACACAAGCACTATAATACAATAAAACATATATTTTAACTATACAAAATACATAAAACATGAACTAAAAGCGTGGAGCACTGGTTTTAAGTACATTTTTAAGATTTATTTTATTGTCATTAAAATCAATAATTTTAGAATTTAAATTGAAAAGCCTGCACATGGCTAGATCTATGATCCTAGATCTATGAACATCATAGAACGGAGTCCATACCTGCGATGCGTATTCCAGATGCGGACGAACAAAACAATTGTATAAAGATAGGGTAACATAAGGGTCTTGAAACTCTTTGGACTATCTTTTTACAAAACCTAACATTGAGTTAGCCTTTTTAACAAGAGAGTTGATGTGCTCTGTGAAATCTAGACTTGGATTGAAGACGATTCCAAGATCTTTAAAACTAACAACACGGCACAATGTATGTTGTGAAATATTATAGTCAAATATGATTGGTATTCGTTTCTTTGAAAAAGTCATAGTTTGACATTTCGCTGGGTTAAGGTTTAATCCATTCTTGCTGCACCAAGTACAAAAGCTATCAATGTCGGCTTGCAGATTCACACGATCACCGCTTGAGCATATAGATTTAAAAATCTTCATATCGTCAGCAAAAATCAGAATTTCACTATTGCGAATGCATGATGTTACATCATTAATAGCAAGAATAAAAAGAATGGGACCTAAATGACTTCCTTGTGGTACTCCAGAGTTGGCAGTAAAAGGGTTTGAAAATGTTTTTCTGAATTTCACCTGGTAGGATCTATTTCGAAGATAAGAATATATCCAATCAATAAATCCAGCAGGAAATCCAAAGGCCTTAAGTTTAAAAATTATAATGTCGTGGGAAAGTTGGTCAAAAGCTTTTGAAAAGTCGGTATAAATGCAATCTAGTTCCTGTCCGTTTTCCAAAGCATTGGAGCACTTGTGTAAAAACGTTAGAAGGTTCGTTACCGTTGACCGCCTCTGCATAAATCCATGTTGTTGATTACAGATAATATTTTTGCAGAAAAACGTCATACTATTACAAACCACTTGCTCAAATAGCTTTGGAATACAAGAGAGTTTGGCAATCGGTCTGTAGTTCTTTATGTCAGACTTACTACCCTTTTTAAAAACGGGTGTAATAAATGATTTTTTCCATACACTGGGAAATTTCCCCGACTTAAGGGATAGCTCGAAAAGAAGTTGAAGAGGAAAAGCTATAATGGAGCTACATTTTTTTAGTATAATTGGAGGAATGCCATCTGGGCCTGGAGAGTAGTCATCTTTTAGCAATGAAAGAAAATGTAAAATTTTGTCATGTTCCATCGGAACGTTGTTAAAAGTAACTTGAGGACAGTCACGCAAATATTCAAAGAACTCGACATCAATATCAACACGAGTGTCAATAAAAGAGTTACTAAAATTTTTTGAAAATGCATTACAGATATCAGAAGAGCTCGTTAACGAAGAATCATTATAAACAAAGTTTATTGGATATCCGTCAGACTTCTTTTTTGAATTTACAAAATTCCAAATCTTCTTTGGATCAAGTTTCAATGAAACCTCCATTTCCTTTAAGTAGTCAGAGTATAAACTTTTAGAAAGGTTATTAAACTGCTCAAAAAGCGAAATATACACATTATGATCCAAACTAGAAAGACTTTTGATATAAGTTTTCCAAGCCTTATTTCTTTTGTTACGAAGAGATGTGAGCTCCTTTGTAAACCATGGATGTGAAACTTGGGAAGTTTTAGAGAGTTTAGTAGGAACAGATTTTGCTAAGCAGTTATTGAAAATAGTATAAAATTCAGTAACTGCAACGTCAATATTAGTTAATGAAATATCTGAAATACCAGAGGAACTTAATTCATCATAAAGTAATTGAATATTAGCTTTACGAAAATCAAGAGAATATGAAAAGTCATGAGACTGAGTGTTATTGAGCAAATGGCAGCTCAAATCCAAAAATATATCAAGGGGAGGATGGTAGCTGTCTATATTAGATAAGGCTGTGGCAGATTCTACCACAACAACACTAGCAGCGTCAGATGAAAAGACTAAATCGAGAATTCGATTTTTTGAGTTTGTAATACAGCTTACTTGCTGTAAGTCAGTACAAATAATATTATCCAAAAGAAGAAGCTCCTGTTGAGAGGAAGTAGAGGATGCTTCAAAATAGGACTCGTCTTCTGAGGGGATCCAATTAACGTTAGGCAAATTGAAGTCACCCACCAGTAAAATATTACTATTAAAGCCAGCTGTAACAATTACATGATCCAAAGCTAAGGAGACCTCAGAATAAATTGCTGCTGGACTTTTAGGAGGAATATAAACATTCAGAATGTAAAAATCTTTGGATTCAATTGAAATTCTAAGGCAAATAAGTTCAATTGATACATTAAAAGGGAATGAGACAAGATTAGATGTGAGGTGATTACGAACAGCTATCAAAACACCACCACCAACTTCTTTGGGCTTATCTACATGACGGTCTCTTCTGAAAACATTGAACTCTTCGTCAAAAATTTCCTTGTCTAAAAAGATGTCATTGAGCCATGTTTCAGTAAGAACAATGATATCATGCGGAAATGCCTGAGATTTTTTGAAAATTTCAGCAGTTTTGCTGCGAATCCCTCTAACGTTCTGGTAGAAGAGGGATAACCTATTTAGTTTTTTGAAGCAGGGATTTCCGAAGATTTTCGATTAACTCTTTGTTTAGAACGCACCAAAAATTCCTTAACAAGAGTATCGGTAGGCCAATACTTGCTATTACAAAGAGCATCAAATAATAATGGGGGAGCTGTTATTTTGAAAGAGGATACGAAGCTATCAGGTTTACTGATTTTAATGCATTTAATGCATGAAGAAGAAGAGATACATTTGATGTCCACCAGATGTTGGAGTATATCACTGGATTGAAGGTTGGGGTCCAGTCGGGACACAAATATTAATTTTTAATTTTTTTGGCCTAGGTACTGCTTCAATTTTTTTCGGTGCTACAGAGGTTATCACGGAAAGAGAACTAATGGTAGGATTTTCAATGTCAACTGTTTGGATGGGCGTATCAACGGAAGCTATTGGTTGATCTAAGTCAGCATTTAAAATGATGGCGGGTGAAATGTTCATATCCCGGACAGGAACTGAAGCGTTTTCAACAGTTTTATTATTATTGCTCCTAAGGTTCGTACGTTTAGGAGCAGGGTAAGAGTTTTTCGATGACGATGAACCCTCACGGCCTCTTTTCTTGCTCTTAGAAGAACTAGAAATTTTTTGATTTATTATTTCAGTTGAAACTAAGTTTTCATCATCTGTTGAAGTTGATTTAACAGATGTTTCAGTTGCTAACGGAAACGAGTTGACATTTGAAATAATAGAATTGAAATGCACTAAGAGATCTTCAAATGTCTTCGAAATTTTCAAGACATCTGTTTTCAAAGCCGACATTTTGAAAGAAAGTTGGGAAAGAGACAGTTGCCTACAATTAGCACAATACCAAAAAGCAATTTTTGAAGAAATTATCTTTTCAATAAAAGCACTAGTTGAGCCAAGGCACTTGGCATGGAAAGATTGACCACAAGAACCAAAGCATTCGAAAAGGGGGACTGAGTCCGAATGCTCAAGGCACTTAACAGCTGAGCAATTCATAATAATAAAGAATCAAGAAACAACAAAAATTAAATAAAAAAAAAAAAAAAAAAGTAAGAACAAATAGTCTTGTCTGGGATTCGAACCTGAAAAAATTTTATACTATTTTCATTGTTTTTTATTTTGTTTATGTGTTTCAGATAAAATTCGTTGGACTCGTGAAGAATCTTTGGCTAATGTTGTTGCAGTAGAATTTATCGATTTACCTTCGGCCGATGAAGAAGGAGCCATTGAGAGTGAAATGAAAAACAAACCCTGTAAGTTGTTTACATTATATTGTGATAGGATGTTCAAATGAAAATGTAATTCAACATAATATAGACTTTAAAAACTTATCTGATTATGAATCGCAAATTGTTGTTTTGGTTGTGGTAAATCAATATATACTTATCTATGAAATTTAATGGGTGAGAGGAAAATAAATGATTAACTTTATTGAAAAGCCTGGCAAACATTCCTTTGATTTGATTGTATGGGCTTATAGTCTTGGCTTTCTTAAACCAATACCAATTTAATAGAAGTAAGGGTCAACTTACCTACTCATTTCTTTTTTTATTGATATTTTTAATATTTAGGCAGTGTGTCAATTGTGTTAAAAATTGTATCTTTTGGCCAAATTATTACAATTTTACTTGAGATTATAGGTACTATAAAGGCAAGTTATGCATTCATAAAAATGTTTTGAGATAACAATCAGCCATGATATAACGATGATTGAGAAGAGGAAAAAAGTCGTCTGTCTGTATGTCATAACGGTTGGGCAGGTTTTCTTCAAACATAGTACGACGTATTTTAAGAGGAATATTAGGTATTAAAATAATGGTACCTATAATATAACCGTTACCGATAGTTCTATGTTTCTGTAAAAAGTTACGACCAAGAAGGTTACGGTACCTGCCATAGAACGGTGCTTTTTTGATACCAATTATATTTTAAACGGCTCCACTGATTTTGAGGAAATATAATCAGCCCTATAGAGGTATTCGTTCGGAACGGAAAATTCTCCGATTTTTTTATTATGCAGGATTTTTGAGGAAAATATTTTTCACATTTTTATGGAAAACACAATAGTATTTTGGGTGTTACTGGGATCAACTGGTATTTTAGCGACATTTTTGAAGATTTCAAAAAAGGTTTTGTATGAAGTCGGATAATTTTCCGTTTCGAACGGATACCTCGATAGGACTGAACATATTGAAAAATTTTATTTATTTGAATTAATTTTGAAAGCAATTTTTTTTTAAGTATTTTCTACAAAATTGTTTTTAAAATTCTTTTTTTCAGGAAAAAAATATGACAAATTTTGATAAAATTTAGTGGTTTTTTGTCGATGGTGATGTCTTTCATTGCAAAAACTTTTTTTGTCATCTGTCAACATTTTATTTTAATATTTTCTTGCCGTTTATTTAAAATCACAATATACCTATAAAAAGTTCGGAAAAAAAAGGAATTTCTTAAATACATAAACGTGTGATCAGAACAAAGAAACATTTCAGAAATGTTTCTTAAATGGGTTTATAATGCTGTTTTGGTCTGGACGATTGATAAACATTTGCCAAATATTTGTCTGTTTCCCATCCGCGATGTTTCGCAAATGACACAGAAAAAAAAGTGTGCTTCAGACCACAGGACTGAAGTAAAACAAAATCGCAAATTATTTTACAGTGACAACAAGTATTATTTTACAGCGACAACAAGTGATTAGCCAGCTCAGTAAAATTTTACATGTTAATCACAACAAAAACGAAAAGTGTGTATAAATAAGTAAGTAATATGTAAAACAGAAATCAGTAAGTAAAAGAAATACTCAATTTGTATAATTTGTCAATTTGCAACTTAATGCTTCTTTATTTAGGGAATGGAATCAGCTGTCTCTATCCAACGACCTTAATTTTTCACTGACTGTAAGTTACTTTCTTGGCAAGATATTTTTGCAACAATCAATTGAACAAGTAGATGATCAAATATTTGATCAGCACTTAATGCAAAGCATCAACATCTAATTCTACAATATTTTAGAGAAACATTAATCACAAAAAAAAAACTAGAAAGCTTCTTCAACGTTTAATACTCATCCAAAGTAATGAAAATAATTTTTCGAGCTAGAGTGGAATCCCCCATCTTATCTATCCCCCATAGAACGTGAAGAAGATTGTTGCCACTTCAGATTGAAGTATGCCGAATTTTACAAGAAATACAACGCTTGTACTTTCAAGAAAGTTGTCTATCTGCAACTCTATAATTGTTGAACCCTGTAAAAATATATATATTTTAAATTAATACTAAATATGTACAACTGAAATATGAAGTAAAAGCTGTCGACATATAAATGTAAAGTGGATGTTAGATTCTATTACTGAAGTATACAACAAAAATGTTAACACTTGATGGCTCTAAATTGTTCTGTGCTACTAACTGCATTATTAGATTTTGATTTAAGGTACAATTAAAAAAAAGGTACCCCAAAATCATTTCATATTCAGGACGAGATACTGTAGTACTTAGGAATATACTTTTGCAATACTTTTTTTTTAAAATATGAACGTAAATCAAAATCTAATGATGCAGTTAGTAGCACAGAACAATTTAGAGCCAGAAAGTGTTTTTGTTGTAAGTCAAAAAATGTTCAAATGACCCCAAAATATGTGTAACATAGCATCGTTGTTGTGACCTTGAGCATATCCATGAAACTTTCGACTTTGGGATTTTCCATGTTGGCTTTGCTGATTTATGGCTGGGTGATCAATTGATCAATTGATCACAGCCTTGCTTTACTTTGAGTACTTAGTTTGTTTCTACATCACCAATAGTTTAGTCACCTTATTACTAAAATAGGTTCAAATCTGTCACAAATTAATTACAAGTTGGAACCACTTTTAAAAATTTTCTTTTGATGAGTAAAAATAGGAAGCAAATGTCTACCTCTTATTGTCGTTCAATGGTTTCAATGGTTTCATCTCTCGCCTGCACTTTTGTTTTCGATTTGCGATTTGTAGCAACGAACAATGTTAACCATATTGATTTATGATTTCAATGTTTATCTGTTAAAAATATTAATTTTTAATGTCCAAAATAAATAATAAGACATTGATCTCTTCTACTATAATACTTAATAGTTTTTATTAAAAAATATTCAAATAAATAGTTTTACTAACATACATACAATTACTCATTTTTCAGAGTTGATCCAGTACACACCATAAACACAATCATAAAACTCGTAATAAAATTGCAATTACAATATTCACATTTATTCATCATTCATTCAACAAATTAATTTATTAAAACTATATATTGCAATACGGAAGCAGAGAGATTCACAACACATCATGAAACTGTATTTCATTTTAAACATAGATTCAAAATTTCCTCTCCAGCAGGGAAAAAGAATGTACGCAATCGCGGTGTACGCACCTGACGCACCTCAGCCTGCTAATTTTATCGCAGAGCTCGAAAAACTTTTCGAATGCTTAAGACTGAACTTGGATGAGAATTATTATCTCATGGCAGGAGATTTGAACGCCAAACATGTAGATTGGGGAAACCAAATACATAATCCTAGAGGGAACCATCTTTTTAATTGGATGGGTCGATACAGTGTTGAGTGTAGGATCGATCTTTTTGCGACAGATAGACCTTCGTTTCCTAGGAGCGGTGGCTTTCTGGATCTTTTACTGCTTGACTCACGACTTGTTATAACTGACACAACAAATCAACAAACAAGAAACTGTTTACGAACAATCGAATACGACAGCGATCACTGCGGACTTGCCACCGTAATACAGCTTCCGAGCGAACTTGTGGAGTTGGATGAGTATGTGCCTGTGCACTCTTACAATTACAGTAAGACACGCTGGCCACGATTCTCCAACGCCTTGGCAAGAGAAATACGTTCCGATGACGTTTCTCCACCAAATGACAGAAACCTGACGAACGTCGAGATCGACGGGTACCTGACTCAAATGGATACGACTATAAAACGAACAATGGACAAAACAATCCCAAAATATAAAGAACAAGACCCTACTGGTTTATACAAGAACGCGACAATCGACGCACTACACCGACAAAAAAGTGGACTGCTGACTAGATTGAAACTTCTGTACAGACGTTTCACGGACACACGTGATCTGGAGATTAGGACATTGAAGTCGTCGATCAAAAACATTAATGTTCTGATTAAACAAAATTATAGATTGTCTATTAATTTATATTGGGATAACAGAATTCGGGCCATTAATTCTAGCGACCCTAGTATGTTTCCCCAAATAAATAAGATATTTAGAAGAAATGATCAAAACGAACTTCCATCTCTTAAACTCCAGAGGACAACAGATAACGAAGACGTACTAACGATTGCGGGAATTGATCCGGAAGGTGCCGTTTTCGATGATAACTTTTTTATGATAGAAGATCCACAGGAAAAGGTAGAAGCTGTAGGGGCTGCTTTCCAGCAAGTGTATAAGGTGAATGCTAGCATTCGTCCGAATCATGACCTGGAAAACAGAGCCTTGCTGCACAATTTCTATCTTGGAAATAACATAACGCAATGGCGATCTGAGAATACTGGTTTCACCGGGTTCAATGACGAAAACTTGGCAAACGCCACCATCGCCGAGCGAAATGGACCCAGTTCATTGTTAATTTCGAAGGTAGAACTTCAGTTAATTTTTCAAACATTAAAGAAAAAGAAATCTGCGGGGGTCGATGGTATACCCAACATTGTGTTACGACATCTCCCTGAGGAAGCCATAGACATTTATACCACACTGTTCAACAACGCATTGAATAATGCATATTATCCAATGAGTTGGAAGACAGCTGTGGTCCATCCTCTCCCCAAAAAGGGAAAGGACAGCTCCAATCCGGCAAATCTTCGGTCGATAAGTCTTCTTCCAAGTATCAGTAAAGTATTCGAAAAGATTCTCAATAGAGCTCTGTTCAAGTGGGCTGAGGACAAAAATATTATTCCAGATAATCAGTTTGGCTTTAAGGCGGGACATGACACTATTCATGCCGCGTCTAAGTTAGTTTCTGATGTTCAATGGAACAAAACGAAAAATCAATGCACGGGTGCCGTTCTGGTTGATTTAGAGAAAGATTTCGACACCGTATGGTTAAAGGGTCTTTATCTGAAGCTATCTAGATTTGGCATAAGTAAACCACTGTTATATATGCTTCATGACATGCTCACTGGTAGAAAGTTTGTTGTCAAAAGTGGCAATGTAACTTCTACCACAACTTTTGATATTAAAAATGGTCTACAGCAAGGAGCTGTGAACTCACCGATTCTTTTTAGTATTTACACCAGCGATCTGATAGGTAGTCTCACTCATGCGATTGCGTATGCCGATGACCTTGTAGCGTACAGGACGGGTCCAAAAGTTGAAGTCATCAAAATTCTCTTGCAGCGTGACTTCGACCAGATTCAGCGATATTGTGATGACTGGAAGTTAAAAATTAATTTTCAGAAATCAGAAACTATCCTGTTTAGAACCCCTTTGTCTAAGGCTTCTAGGGATACAAGAAAGAACTGGAGAAATCTAGTGATCGTTGGACCAAGTGCACATCCACTAGCGAGTAAAGATGTAGTAAAGTACCTTGGTATCTGGCTAGACCAGTATCTATATTTCAATCGACATATAGATGCTGCTCTGGCCAGAGCTAGGGGAGCGTTTGCTTTGACAAGACGGTTGTTTTATAGCAGCCGCCTTGAAAACAGGGTAAAGGTGATTTGCTTCATGGCCCTCATCCGGCCAATGATTGCCTATGGGTGCCCTGTGTGGTTTAACATTGCCCCATCTCAAATGGAAAAGATTCGGGTGTTTGAGAGGCAGTGTCTTAGGACCTGTCTTGGATTACACAGAACACCAGAGTCGGAGTACAAACATTATTATGCCAACGAGGTCTTATACAACGGGGCCAATATAAACAGGATAGATAACTTTTTAATTAAGCTGATTCGGGGTCACATTGCAAGAGCGATGTCCTCAGCCAATGGACTTATTTTCGGGGCTTACTACCCCAATAATGAATATAGTGAGAGCGTTCGTCTTAACGGTTTCATCCCGCCCGAGACATTCCTCTATTTAGACAGTCGAGGGCTGATACAGGATAGATTGGCGGTTCCGTTAATCTACCACGTCGGCCGTAGAACTGTGGATCGGCGACTCCTGTATGATCGAGACGTCGGCTCTGGGAACGGAGCAGAGCGTCTGCGGTTCAGTAGAGCTGTGCCCCTTCGGGACAGAAAGGACTTGGTTAAGCAAGTAAAACAATTCTGGTGGTTGGGGGACCACTTTGATATTGATGGTTGACCAAAGTTGTTGCCTTGGCCGACCTACGTATTTTTAGGTATTAATAGGTAGACATTATATAGGACAGTGGTGGCACCAAAAAAAAAATTATAAAAAAAAAAAAAAAAAACTGCATTTGCTTGTGGATATGTACATTGGGCGCTAGTACATATGCATATATATTCATATATGCATATGTATGAGTGTGTGTGCATTTGCATAAGCTGCTGCGAAAAAAAAAAAAAAAAAAAAAAAAAAAAAAGCTGCGGGTGGCTGTTCTAGTTTTAAGTTATTTTAAGTATTTGTAAGTAGTTTTAAGTTCTTTACGTATAGTTATTACGTATATTTTAGTTTTATTTAGGTTAATTTAGTTTTATTTAGGTAAAGGGTAGTTTTAAGTTTTTATATTATATAAAATGTCATAGAAAAACGAGTTTTTAAGAATTTTCTCGTTTAGTTTTAAGAAATATTGAATTTTAATTTAAGTTAGTTTTTACGTCGAAAGGCATTTTTAATATATAGTTATAGTATAATTTAGAGCGCCCGCATGGGTCCAGTAAGTTAGTTAAGTTATTCGGTAAGCTATTTTTTAAGGTTTTTGTCTAGCATTTAAGTAGATATAAGTTAAATTGAAAATAAAAAAATGAATTATAAAAAAAAAAAAAAAAAATAGATTCAAAATTGTATTAAACATTAGATTTAACTATTTTACATTTACACTAAACAAATTTTTGATGGTGGATCATTTTGAGTGAATAAAATGGACATATTATGTTTTATATGTACATATATAATAGGTCACAATGTATATTAAATAAAGATATCTTTTAACATATTAGTTACAGTCTTTCAGTTATTTACATTTGAATCACATCATTAAGAAATTTTCTACTCAAAAGAAATTATAAATATATGGTGAGTGCAAACTACATAACAATGTTAGTGTTTATAAAAGTCAATAAGATTTGTATACTACAAAACATTTATACAAGTAAAACAAATTAATAGTTTAGTCCTACACTACAACAAATAAATCAAGGAAAAGTGTTAAGTTAAGTATGTACATTTTAAAAGAAATAATAAACATATGGAAATAAAGTTGAATTAATGATTGGTTTTTTTATACGTATGTATGGGCTCTTAGAGAAAAAGAATGTGATGAAGGTAAGAAGCTAACATTAAAATGAAAATTTCAAAAAAATTGTATATGAGACTCTAACCACCTTATACTTTAGCAATGCAAGCAATATGATAAATTGATTAATTCGATTCAGTTTTGTTTTACAGATTTTAAGCATAACTTCGATGTATAAAAATGAAAATCATGCATCGAAATGTTTTTTTTTTGAATTTTTCGCTTGAGAAAAGATTTGACTAATAAAATATTAAATGTCCATTTTTAATGGCTGGAATGATAGCTACTTTGTACAGTTATCTAAAATAACTATTTCGAAGGTTGCCAAGCCTTCATCATCAGATTCCTTTATATATTTATTGTCAAAATTGGAAATTTTAATGCAGAAGAATGCGTATAAGACTATTATGTTAAAGACGGACGGACATACAGAGAGACAAATAAGTACCTATTTATGTTTTAGATGGATTGTGATTCGGAAGGACACACACACAGATTTAGATAAAAAAATTACACGAGCTGGAAGTAATAGAAAGAAGGAAAACAGACAGACGGACTAAGAAAGCAGACAGGTTCTACTTCATTGATGCTGCCAAATAATTTGCCGGGTCAAATGATTACGTACCTTTTCTCCAACAATGGCTTCTGTTGCCAATTTCGTTGCCGAATACATACGCAGCTTAATATACTTAGTGACAATATTTTTCACTAGTATGTACACATGACTTGGTTCTTCCACTGCGTCGTCAAAAAGGTGGTCATCTAAACATTTAAATAAAGAGCACGGTGATTGAAGTAGGTCCGTCATAACCTTCGAGCACAGAACTGCTGGAAAGTTTTTTTCTTTAGGTACCATGCAGTTAATTTTGTTGAGGCTGTGTCTCAATAAATTCTCAGTTTGAGAACAAATTTTTACGACGGACTCACTTGGGAAAATTAGTCCACCACGAGTCTTAGCTTGAACTAACCCATTATCTTCAAAACTTGCCGATTTTCGGGACCCTTGAAATAGAGCTTCTTGGCACTGCTCGCATTTCACTATTGGTTTCTTTTTGTCTACCAGTTTTCTTACGACCCAGCCACATATGTTTCCGACACAAGCTCTGGAAAAACTTGAAAGATTTTCAGGCAGTCCCACAGGTATATCATCGATTTCTGTATTTGTTGCGTCGTTATCTAAGCCATACTTCTTAGAAACTCTTTCATTTAACATCCTGTCATAAATGGCTGGATCGTAGAGGTCAACCTTTACCGGGCGTGAAGATGTCACGGTTAATATGCTGGTAGAGTCCATAGCAGCGACATTGCCGTTTGCTGCCTTAATTTCGTGATGGACTAACAATCTTTTATATGCGGATATAAATTGTGCAGCAGTTGGATTGGGACACCACCCGCCGCAACTTCTTATTGCACAAAAAAAAAGCTCCAAGTGGTCTTGACTGAATTTATATGTTAAAAGGTATCTCAGTTGAGAATTAACGGGCTTTACCTTCATATCAAAAATATCTATAATTGAATGAACAGCTGTGATTAACCCAACAAAAGCAACGTATCTTCTCGTTTTTGTCATCAATACGTCAGCACCATTTGAAATTGTTTTCAAATAATCGACTTCGTTTAAAATTTGAGGACGCCAAAACAACTCGTTTTTGCAGCTCAAGGGAGCTTTGTATCCTTTTCTGAAGGGATTGCGGGAGTTGAGGAAATCGAATATACGATCAACAGACCGTATAAATCGTACCGTCCCTTCGCTCTCCTTGAACTGCTCCAAGCCCAAAGTTTTGTCGCAAAACTCAATAGCATCGGCCACGCTGCTACTTAGAGTTTGAGCTGCCAAAGAGACTTTCATTTTGAGCTTGTGATATTTCAAATGGGCCCACTTAAGTTTATTTCCCGCTCTCAGACCCTCATTTTCTTGAAGCTTTATAAGGTTCTCTATAAACCGCCACTCAATGGTATTGCCATCACCGTCTTTTAAAACCTTATACTCACCCAAACAATTTCTCATAAGTTTGAGCATATGGCATGGATCGAAAATGACGAACACGTTGCTTTGTTTAGATGGGTGTGGAAAATATGGACGGCAGTCGTCTACGTCCAGGCTAGCTCCTAATGTACGCATGGTCGCAAAGTGCTTGGATGGACCATCTAGACTATTTGTGACAAGCTCTGCATTCGTGTTTGAATCAATGCCGTTGACTAAAAAGTACCCTATGGGTAGTTTCCACGACCCATCCAACGAAACAACCATCAATACCAACGCATCTTTTGCCAATGGCATTTCATCCGAACATTCTGTCCCAGTACCAAAATCTACGTAACCCCTTATTTTCCCTACAGAAATATTTTGCAGACCAGATTTTATTGAAATTTCGTCCAAAATTAAACTACACAGTACTTTTTTGTTTAAATCTTTAGCTTCAGAAACTTTCAATTTGAGTGATTCAAAGCTTTCGTTGGTGAAGCCAGGTTCACCATCTATAGATGAGTACCAAGATCTTAATGTACTCGGATCTGGAAGAGCCCGACAAAACTTTTGGCGAACGAAATTGTAAGCTTTGGGAGAGTAAAAGTGAATTGTCATTGCGAGCTGCGGAGCTGGAGGATATTTTTCTCTGCTTATACCAATGCCGGTATTAGGAGTCCTATTTTGAAATCTTTTTTTACTCAAAATGGAAACTTCATCACCAACATTCTTCCTATTTTGCAAAAAACGTTTAAAAAGTTCGCCAACATCGGAATCGGCAATCGAATCTAGACAAGTCAAACCCGACTCTGGAATTGAATTTCTTTTTCTCAATTCATTTATTATTTCTTTTAAAGAGTTGACTCTAAATCTCAATCTCTTTATCGATTGTTTTCGAATCTTGTTTCGATGTTGTTGATCTTTTAACTTTCTACTGGCGAACGACAGTTTTCTTTTTAAACTTCTCGGTGTAGAATAATACCGATGGTCGTGCAGAATAATGTTGCTTATTTCCGTAGTTGTATGTTTTGTGCTCGGAGTCACTGTAATATAATTTTTAAATGAATAAAGATAGTAGTAACAATAATTTTTTTTCCTTTGCATGCACAACGTTATACTTTTAACTAAATACTTTTAGACGTGAAGCATCATACAACATGTAGGGTCTTGATTGCCACTATAAAATGTAATGTATCCGGTGTTCTTTTTTTCACTATCTTAAATTTGGTTTGATAATCCTATACTTACCATGCATCACTTTTGCTTGGGAAAAGAAGAAAATCTGACTGACGTCCTGCTATCTCCATCGCCACTTTAAAAATGTATCATCCATTTCTTTGTTGTCGTCTGAACTTTCTTAACATTTTGCAATACATACCTACTTGACATACGTAACATTTTGCTTTTAAATAGTTGAAAATGTTATTGACTTGAATCATGCACGGTCCCATTGACCAGAAAAGATGAACATCAAAAAAAAACATCGATGTTGGGTTGCCAAAAATGTTGCAATTTATTTTCATAATGTAGATATTATATACTTACTCCTAATAAAAAGGAAACTTAAAAAAATTACCTGAGTCAACCAAGACGGTAGGTTCGGATCCGGAAATATTATGATGTGCCTCAACAACGGTAAGTAGATCTAAACGGAAAATTAAGATTGTTTACTTGAGAATTTTAATTTATGTAAAAAGCATGGTCTGAAACATATAAAAGAATAATTTAAACATTGCGGTAGGTACTTCAAGTCAGATCAACTTAATTTTGTTATATATTTACTTTGATACAAATAGTTCTAGCAATTTAATAGTAACATGCAGTACTAACGTTTGCATAGTACTTTTAAAAATCAGCTTCTTATACATTGACTACCCGGAAAAACTTTTAATGCAAGTTTGTACCTGACATTATAACGAGTGAGAAAATGTATTAATCAGGCATATAGGGCTAGTAGTTTTGGAATTACAGCACAGAACATGTTATTTTGGTATTTTTCAGGCATATCGCCGACCCTAATGTATATTTATAATGTATATTTATAAATCTTATATTAAATATAGCATACGCAAAGCAAACATATGCACTTTTATTTGCATTTCTTAGGCCACCAACAAAAGAGGACCTTGTGCATAATCTACTATTTGCATCATTACATTTTGAATCTGCAAAAGCAAATATCATATCAAAATGTCTGAATACTGCTTATACATTATCTTAAGTATATAGTTTTTTTTTTTTATTTTTGTCTGAAACCAAAATGTAATGATGCAATCAGTAGCGCTAACTTATTTAGAGTCAGGAAATGTAAAAATTTTATCTCTGAGTCAAACCGTTCGGGCATGGCACCAAAATATGTTTAAGACATTACCTAAATTTTCATAAAAAAATTGAAAATTAACGAAAAACTGGGTAATGTCATGAACATATTTTGGTGTCATGTCCAAACGGTTTGACTCAGAGATAAAATTTTTACACTTCCTGACTCTTAATAAGTTAGCGCTACTGATTGCATCATTACATTTTGGTTTCAGACAAAAATAAAAAAAAAAACTGTATACCTAAGATAATGTATAAGCAGTATTCAGACATTTTGATGTGATATTTGCTTTTGCAGTAACTTTTTTTGTTAATATTGTCTGGATTCAAAATGTAATGATGCAAATAGTAGCGCTAACTTATTTAGAGTCAGAAAGTGTAAAAATTTTATCTCTGAGTCAAACCGTTTGGACATGGCACCAAAATATGTTCATGACATTACCCAGTTTTTCGTTAATTTTCAATTTTTTTATGAAAATTTAGGTAATGTCTTAAACATATTTTGGTGCCATGCCCGAACGGTTTGACTCAGAGATAAAATTTTTACACTTCCTGACTCTAAATAAGTTAGCGCTACTGATTGCATCATTACATTTTGGTTTCAGACAAAAATAAAAAAAAAACTATATACCTAAGATAATGTATAAGCAGTATTCAGACATTTTGATATGATATTTGCTTTTGCAGATTCAAAATGTAATGATGCAAATAGTAGATTATGCACAAGGTCCTCTTTTGTTGGTGGCCTAAGAAATTCAAATAAAAGTGCATATGATTGCTTTGCGTATGCTATATTTAATATAAGATTTATAAATATACATTATAAATATACATTAGGGTCGGCGATATGCCTGAAAAATACCAAAATAACATGTTCTGTGCTGTAATTCCAAAACTACTAGCCCTATATGCCTGATTAATACATTTTCTCACTCGTTATAACGTCAGGTACAAACTTGCATTCAAAGTTTTTCCTGGTAGTCAATATATAAAAATCTGATATTCAAAAGTTATATGTAGTACTAACAATTTCATAGCAACATGAAGTACTAACGATTTCAAGTACTTTTGAATATCAGATTTTTATATATTGACTACCAGGAAAAACGTTGAATGCAAGTTTGTACCTGACATTATAACGAGTGAGAAAACGTATTAATCAGGCATATAGGGCTAGTAGTTTTGGAACTACAGTAGATACCATGCTCAGATTCTTTGAAATGTTCGTAACTAAGTAAAATAATGTAGTAATATAAACATGTTCTGTGCTGTTATTCCAAAACTACCAGCCCTATATGCCTTATTTATACATTTTCTCACTCGTTATAATACCAGGCACAAACTGACTTCCAAAGTTTTGCTGGTAGCCAATATATAAAAATCTGCCTTTTAAAAGTTATTTGTAGTACGAACGATTTCATAGTACTTTTGAAAGGCATATTTTTTTTATATATGACTGGACCAACAACTTGTACTGGCATTGTATTTGATATTAATAAGAATCAGAATAATCATTTCACAAGCTTGTAGTTTTGAAACAGTGGCACGTTAAAGACGCAAAAAAAAACAAATACCTGTTGTGTCGTTATCAAAAGGATTTGAGATGGTAGGTTCTTCAACCGTTGCTGGTTCATTACCACTTAAAATTTCTTCGTGTAAATCTAGAAGTAAAAAACACATGATATTAAGAACTATTGTATTATAATTTTAAATCTACCTGTTTCATCACAGTATATTGATTCTCCATTACCAACAGACTGGTCGTGATGTTCTTCAAGCACTGTGGTAAGAATAAACAAACATTTAAAAAGTTATTTTTTTTTGTTGAAATCAAGTTTTTCTCTAGAAACCTTTTTCTTCCAAAAAAATGGATGGCACCGCATTCACCCTCATGTTTTTGTAGGGTTTCCCTTTGATTTCCTGAAAACAAGAAGACTCAAAATGGTCACTACATATGCGACTGTCTACAGTTGGAACGAAGTCCTTAATTGAAATGGCCTCTAACCATTTTGTTAGTAAATTTGGGTTTTCTAAAGGAAACCTGTAACAAAGTTAAATTTTATTTAGCTATATGGAATGGAATTATATTATTACTTTCGAAGGGAAAGTCCAGACTTGCACTCCCTAGTAGCGTTGCAAAAAAAACAACTATGTTGTTTTTCTGCAAAGATTGTAGGTACACTACCTGGAAGCAAAGTTTTCCTTTTTTTATTGCTGAAAAGCGATCCTCAGTAAAATGGTCTGAGCAGATCTTGCTATATTTAGATGGTCTATATGAAGCATCAAACCCCAAATTTGCCAGCCAAATTTTCATTAAATTTGGATCTTCTAATGGGAATCTGAATAAAAGATTTTTATGAAATTCCATAAACTGAATCATTATATTAACTTACCCATGAAGTGTCCTTTCTGGTATTTTTGCTTCCTTTTTGCAAAATTTGCAAATTTTCACCATTGTATGTATATTATAAATCCTTTCTATTCGTAAAGCTGAAATTTTCAAAAATATGTTGGTCAATTTATAAAGAGTTAAAGCTATAAATTTTAATATTTCTTTTTATGAATTAATTGACTTTATTACTTTATATCTTTTTTTCAAAAGAAATCATTAAATTATTTATAATTTTGTATTTTTTATCACAGAAACACCTACCTTGCTTTTCAATTGTTTTGTAAACATTGAAATGTTTTTTTTCCAAAGTAGACGTCAAATTATGATAAAATCCACCATCTGTCATCTTCAATTTGCTTCACAAAAACTGTTATACATTGTATGGAATACGCTATCCAGTTATATATTGAGATCAGTGCTGCTATCCAGGTACATATAGAGATCAGTGTTAGACTCCAGTTCAGAGCATTGTATATAAACATTATAGTATTGGCATGAATCTGAATCTGGTATTTCTGCATCAGGCCACTGGAAAAAAGCGCCCACCGACAAGAAGACATTGTTAGTTTTTTTTTTGTGTTAATCGTGCGAAAGAGATGTTTAATTTGTTTTAGAAATTCAGTCAGTCATTAAATGTCAGTCAGTTTAGTACGTGCGGTCGTTCGTTAGTCGGTTCGGAAATAAAAAAAAAACTACAAAACATGCAAGTGTTGAAAATAAATGAAACCAACATGGCATTTAAATGCATGGATAATATTTCATGTTTTTTGGAATGTGCAAAAAATGTCGGTGTATCGAGACAAGCAATGTTTCAAAGTGCTAATTTATAAGAGAAACGAGATTTGAGTTCTGTCGTCCTTTATTAACTATATCTTGGACAAAGAGCAGACAAATTTGGAAAACCAATAATTGGATCAAAGGAAGCAGAAGGAATTTTTCAAAATGAAGAAGAAGTCAATGGAGAAGAAATTAACGAAGAAAAATTCAATGAAGAAGAAGTTAATGAAGACGAAGTCATACTTCCTCAAAGTGAAACACCTTGTAATGCAGAAGCAACCGAATTGTAATGAGTTTTGGAAACTTCAAGCATTTTTAAGTCAATATGTCAAACTATTTAAATCAGAATAAATAATTTTTTTTATAAATTATATCTATTTATAACTTCTTCTTTTGTTTTGTGTTTTGCACCTTTCTTGTTAATTCATTTAAATTAAGACAACAGTTTAATGTGAAACTTGAAGTATGCTTTTGATTGATTTAATAAATATGTAGATATTGAAAAAAAGCGAAATTTCTTTTAATAATTGGTAAGGTAACACATCATGAACTAAACTGACATAGGCTGTACCCAGGACGAGCAGGGGATGGAATGTATCCTCCTTACACATAATCCTCAATGGACTCACAAATAGTTATTACGCTTTTTTATTTATGCAGCGCGATATTATGCCATATAAAATGTAAAATTTGAATCTGCTAAAACATTAATGACATTTTGACTCAAATAGGTATTTATTCGAAAACATATTTCCACACTATTGTGTGTAAAATTTGTTCCCAATTTTAATCAACTTGTAGTTCATGAATGACTTTTAAAAAAAAAGTTATGATTCATGATAAAAATTCATACTATACAGTTTCGTTTATCGAAGTTTTTTTTTGTAATTTAAAAATATTGTAGTAAAAACATTTCTAGAATATTTCTAACAATATCTAGCATCTACAGGACGGTATTGTATCAAAAGGTTTTACGCACAATTAACCAATCTGTATGCAGATATAAAGTTTCTATGGATTTCTATGAAGTTTTATAAAATCTTTTGGTGTAAGCTTGTAATTATATTCCAGTCAAGAAAATAATGAACACATAGACAAATGCACACAAATTTTTTTCAATTGAGTAGATACTTATGTATATAAAATTTTGTTGTAGGTACCTATACCTAGTAAAGAGTTGATCATTTTATTGAGAAACAAAATACATAACTAAATATTCATCTAAAAAGCAAACAACTTTAAAAAAAGCTTATCTGTAGAATCAAAAGAATTTAAGAAACGACTGAATTTTCAACAAGGAATAACACAAGGCTGATTGTAATGTATCTATTAAATAAGGAACGTCAATTGAAAGAAAGTGGTAATTTAAATAACACGATTAATATAATATATTATGTTAAAGGTATTAAATTTGAAAAGATACCTAGTGTAAGTACTTTCTGTTAAAAAATATTCATTGAAATGAAGATCAAATGCTAAATATTTGGTTGTTTTAAATGGAAATTAGTGTGAAAGTTAACTTAAGATGACGTAGGTAATAAGGTATACTACGTCATCTTAATCGTTAAATGCTTATTAAAAAAATAGTCTTATAGTGAAGTTTAAATAAGATAGGTATAGATACTATACAAAAAGTATTGAAACTTTAGATATTATCTAGGTACCTATGTACGTATTGAGAAGTGTCATTGGTGGACCATCCTCCCATATATATTTTTTTTAAGTTAAAAAGAAAAGGAGAAACAATCACAACAATTTTCAATCAGTAAGCGTTTTGATGTAAAATACTTATGAATCGAGCATTAATCAGGCACTTATATAGTTGTATGTATTGTAGGTACTTAGGTTTATAACATCATATTGTTTGAAATTTTATTTCAAAAATCAAAATTTAAAGAAAGAGCAGACTTTTAGTACCTATTACTAAGTGTAGAACTTGCTATAGTCAGTCTAGCTATATCATATTTATTTTTCATTTAAAAGAAATATTCTTTAACCAAGAAATTAAATTCTTATTTCAGAAATTAGCAGTGTAAATACATAACATCCTTTTGAAACAAAAGTTTAACATAACACAAGTTATGTTTAACATAACACCAAGGCGAAACACATATGTAGCTTGGAGTATAAAGGCCACAAAACCTTTAAAATTGAATTAAATAAATAATTTGGCTATTTTTAGTTTTTTTATTGTTTTTATTTTTCAAACTTATAACACAAGTTAATTAAACAATAAAGAATTAAATCTTTATGGTAATAAGATTATTTTTGAATCTATCTAACAATCACTTAGTAATTGTAGAATATTGGAATAATATACAATATGTCACCTTTAAGAATAATCTTATATTAAGGGTATATATGCAAAAGCAGAAAACCGTTATAAAACTGATAAATGATAAACAAGATCTTCTGCATAGCAGCAGAAATGAACTATAGGTACCAACCTATATGGGAAAACTTTTTTATCAGACAAATATATCTTACGAATCAGTTGTGGAAACTTTCTGTTTCTATTGTTATTAGATTATGTGCACTGTAATTTTACTCACCCTCAGTCTGCATAGGCGCATATTTTCTCAAAAAAAATATTTTCTGAGAAAAGTTTGAATGCAGTTTTGTAGGAGAGTTTATTCTGAATACAAAACTGATTTTGCGGGAAATTCGGTCTGTGCAGCATCCGCCATCTTGAATTTAAGATTTTTTCATGGTTTTGCGTTTTTTTATGTTTGTGTGCGTTTTCATGAAAAATCTATTAAATACTTTTCTATTGAAATTTGTGGTATCTACAAAACGGTATACAAATTATTTTTGTAGTGATAGTGTCTTAGAAGTTATAAGGAAAAAAACGAATAAAAAATAGACCTTGTCACATTAATTTTCGAATTGCTCCCTAATTTTAAGATTTTCGGAAAAAATTATTAAATACTTTTTTAAAGATAATCTTTTTACAAAAAAATAAATAAAAGAAGAGATTTCTCGCGTTACCATAAGGTACCTAGTATATCATAGCATTCTACTGCTGGCTTGCTACATCATCGTATAAGTCCATAGGTATTTGAATGTTCTACGTTAAAAATCGTTATAGCTCTATAACGATGTTTTGTACGGGAAAAAGTCTAACGGCATTTTTTGTAGAAATGTTGAGTACCTACCTCTATATCTATTTACAACTTGTTTTCAGACATATTTGAAGTATCTTTGTTGATTAACAAATTTAATATTTCAATGCAATCACTTGTATTTGTTTGTTACTTTAATATTTTCCCATCACTACAATGTACATCACTTAACTTTAACTGGATTATTATGTTAACATATGTATTTATGAAATCATACGATGTATTAAGTACCTTCAGTACTTTTGCTTTGAAATCAATTGTGCTTTTTCATTTTTCCTTAACAATCTTTCACCGTTTCAGAGGTGTTGAGTACCTACCTATACCTATTTACAACTTGTTCTCATACATATTTGAAGTATCTTTCACCGTTTCAGAGGAAGGTATACGTAAAAAACGTAAATGTGACATAGGTATCCTTGATGTAAAAGCGTTGAACATTGGTAAAAAAATGCAAAACTTTGTAAAAAATCAATTTTAAGACAATAAATAATTTTATTTTTTAAAATTGACTTTGAAATGTTATTTATCAAAAACCATTCGTTAAATCAACTAGCATCAAACATCAAATCAAAGGATGAAGTTTAACCTTTAAAACAAGATGTAATTTATTGCCATATTATTTTTGGTTAATTTTTAATAATTTTGTTTCAATTCTAAGTCGATATTTTTTTTCAATTGGCTCTCCTGCCTAAACAGGTGAAGATAGACCATTGCAATATTTCATACAATATACCTACCTATCTTATTCTTATTCTTATTCCTATTCTTATTTTGACCAAACCTAACTATTCGTTCTAGTTATTTAATGCATGTTATAAATTTATTATTTTTATTACCTATCTATAAAACACAAAAAATAACATATACCTACATAGGTATGTTAACCGATGCAGGTAAACGTTCTTTTTATATTTCTTACATATAAAATACACACTGACCTAATTTGTAACTTGCAATTTATTTGTTTTCCAATTGGTCGCAAAAAATCATACCCATCTATGATTATATAAGAAGTACCTATTAATTTTTTTTTCGAATCTTCACCTGCAGGATATACCAAAATCATCCCTACACTTGACTTGCCTTTTATTTTGCCCACACACAGTCTAGCATATCCTGTAAAATACCCTCAGCTGACATACATCGTGAAAAATAACACACAACCTTGCATTTTGTGTAAAATATTTATTTCACGCATACATTCAAAAACGTTTCTTGAAGAAATAAATAATTGTCTGTTCCTTTTTTTATTTACCTTTGCAAGAACCAGTTTTATATTTCTATTTCCAAAATTCATCACTTTTTTTTATTCAGAATCGAAGAAGAAACGTCAAAAAAAATAAAATCTTTCAATCCCTCCCACTTATAAAAATTTATTATAACGCGTTCTCGTTTTCCCCATTGGGTTAGTACTGCACGAGGAATATAGGAGCGCTGCATGGTTGTAGAGTGAATGTTGCTAAGGCATCTGAGCATGATATTACCATTGTATATAAACATTATAGTATTGGCATGAATCTGAATCTGGTATTTCTGCTTTAGGCCACTGGAAAAAAGCGCCCACCGACAAGAAGACATTGTTTAGTCTTTTTTTGTGTTAATCGTGCGAAAGAGATGTTTAATATGTTTTAGGAATTCAGTCAGTCATTAGATGTCATACGGTTAACTACGTGCGGTCGGTTTCGGAAATTAAAAAAAAAACTACAAATAAGTTTCTTTTATATGTTGCAGAATATAATTTATGTAGGTACTTCTTTCATGTTTTCTTTTTTATTTGTTTCTTCGTGAATTCAATTAAAATCAAAGTGCACATTGTGTACTGCATTTGATTTAATTAAACTCATCAGTTTCTTGTTGCTTTTCATTTCAGGCGGTGCATTTGAAGGAATTGTCGATGACACAATCTCACCTTTTGGTTACCGAAAGGGCGAAGGTATTGACTCCGGATGTGCTGAACTTGATTGGATTTGCAGTAGAGACAAAGCCCACACAGATCCATTATTTGAAGCCCTCAATCCTATCGATGGCAAGATTTCTGCTGCTGGTAAGTTCTTTTATAGTTTGCATTAAACAGAAAATTGTCTATTTACATAAATAAATATTTTTTAATTTCAGCTGCCAAACAGGAACTGATCAAATCAAAACTACCCAACTCAGTACTGAGTAAAATATGGAAACTTCCTGATGTGGACGGTGATGGCTTCCTGGACGTTGATGAGTTTGCTCTAGCTATGCATTTAATCAACGTCAAACTGGACGGCATTGAATTGCCGAATGTACTGCCTGAGCATCTTGTTTTTTTTGCAATATTTAGTTTTATCTTAAATAAATAAAAGAAATTATATTTGTATATTTATTTCGAAATGCAATGGATTATTTTTCTTATGTGGGTTTATCGTTATAGTGAAAAAACCTTAAAACGTTCCAGTGGTTGTTCGGTGTAATGTTTGAGATTTCTTTTTTAGTATTCCTGCATTGGATTCGGAGTGTTGGAAGTGCTGTCACAATTTACTTGCACATTTAAATTGCTTACATTTTGGTCAATCAATTTTGGTCACGATCAATTTTGATAAAATTTAATGCGAGTGGTTTGTTGCTAATGTTGATGTCCGCCATCTAATTTTTTTTCAGAACCACCTTATTAACGGTATCTGTCATATAACCGTTTTTTATTACTCTGACTATCTTTTAAATTACTTCCCTGATTTTGACGAAATTTAATATTCCAATTACATAATGCAATAAAAAATTTATTAAAAAGTAATTTTTAAAAAAGTATTTTTTCTGGAAGAACCAAAATTCTAATTTTCTCGAAAAAATACAATCAATTTCGATAAAATTTGATATGAGTGATTCGTTGCCAATGGTGATGTCTCTCATCTATTTTTTTTTTCAGAATCAGCTTATTAACGGTACCTGCCATAGAAATAAAAAAAAACGTCCAGGCATATTAATCACAAAATACTCAGGTAGGTTAATAGAGGTACATTATTAATGTGGTAGTCAACATGTTTAACAGATTATTGTTTTTTTTTTTTTTTCTTTGATTAAAATTATGTGGTCAGATGGCTCTAAATTTGAAGTCACTTTTCAAATTTCACGTAGGAACATTTTTTAAAAAGTTGATTGTTATAAAAAAATCAGAAAATTGTTTTTTCAAATTATTTTCTTACCAACTATTTTCATTATAATATGTTTAAATTTAAATATGCTTCCATGTACAAATTCAAAAAGTGACTTATAACATTTAGTTATCTGGCCTGGACACAGAATTTCTGCAAGTATAGTTGGCATATCGAGAACAAGCCTTGACAAAGCAGAAAGAACTGTGTAAGGTAGTTTGGCAAATAAGATATCCAAAAAAGCTGGAAAAGTTGGATTCTCAGGTAGGTACATAACAGATTTGTGTGTGCTGTTTCTATTGTTATTGTAATTTGTTCGTTTTGATGTCATGTTGCTAATGATTTGAAAAAAGTTCAAAGAGAAGGAATAATTGGTGCGATGTTTCTATGGTGCGAAATCGAATGGTAATGGTATAATCAAAAGTGCACTTAACACATGTGTACATTAGTAAGTATATTAAGGCAAAAAAGGTTTTGTCCATAAAAAATATGTTTATGTAAGGAAGCTGAGATATGACAAAGGAGTATGTGAAAAACTGCTGCAGATAAAAAGAATGTAGGTATAAGTTTTCTAACTAACAGCAGTTGACACAAAAAAATTTATAGATTTTGGATAGTTGGATCTCAGGTAGAGGTACATTAATGTGGTTTTTTTTTCATAGCAAAATTTGTTTTTTTGTTTTTTGTTTCTGACCAAGAATATTGAATTAAGAAAACAAAAATTGCATTTAATAACGTTAAACTTTTCAAAAAATGTCCATTGGTTATTTTTTAATTATTTTGTTTCCATATCTTAAGACGATTTTTCTTAAAATTGGTTCTCCTGCCTAAACGGGTGGAGATAGACCCCCCCCTTTACATACAATTTTTTGTTTGTTTTGAACAAATCTATTAGCTCTAGTCTTTTTTTTTATTTTGTTTTATATTATTTTATATTATTATATTTCATTATCCATAGGTATGGGTTTTATTATAAAGGTGATCAAATTTAAATATAACCTAATATAGGTACTACACAATATAGGCAAACATTCTACATATTATTTATATTTTTCATAGGTAGGTAATATAATACAAAAAAGTTTACAAATCGTAAAAAAATGTACCTACCCATGATTTTGCAATATTTATGCGTATGGCAATCACGATTTGGTAACAACATACACTTTCCACCCACAAATATAACCCAATGGCAAGAGAAGTATCCTTTTTTCATATTTGGATACTTCGGAGCTGTAGAAAAAACAAAATTCATCAATACTTAAAAATCTATTAAATACTTTTCTATTGCAATTTGTGGTATCTACAAAACGGTATTATTTATTTAGTGATAGTGTCTTAGAAGTTATAAGGAAAAAAACGAATAAAAAATAGTCATTGTCACATTAATTTTCGAATTGCTTCCTAATTTTAAGATTTTCGGAAAAAATTATTAAATACTTTTTTAAAGATAATCTTTTTACAAAAAAAGTTTTGTATTTTTCGTTAAAATCGGTTGGTTTTTGACCTCATCATCCGGAACCGTATGGAATGCATATACAGGGTGATTGGTTTAAGGTGCACCAAAAAGCTTGAGCATGTAGGTGGGGTTAAGACAAGAAAAAAATCGTATGGGAGGGGGGGTCTATTTTCTCCCGTTTAGGCGGGAGGGGAAATTTTCTAAATAATTGACTTAAATCAGAAAAAAATTATTTAAAAACAACGGTGAATGATACAAAGCCTTGTTATATCTTTTTGGAAAGCCAGGAAACTACGTTTTTATTTTATTTTCAAATTAAGTTGTTTAAGTGAACAGTTTTAAAAAAATTAATTTTCAAACTCAAAATTAAAAAAAAAAAAACTAAAAAAAAAAATTTTAAACTAATTTTTTTCAAAATTTTATGTAATTAACTCTTATTTTTATTTTCAAAATTCAATGCTCTTATTGATTTTTAGTCAAAAACAGAAAACCATATGCCAAAATGTATCTTAGTTTTTGAGAAATTAAGAAAATACTAAAAGCACTTTTTTAAAAAAGTATTTAATAATTTTTTCCGAAAATCTTAAAATTAGGGAGCAATTCGAAAATTAATGTGACAATGACTATTTTTTATTCGTTTTTTTTCCTTATAACTATCACTACAAAAATAATTTTTATACCGTTTTTTAGATACCACAAATTGCAATAGAAAAGTATTTAATAGATTTTTCATGAAAACGCACACAAACATAGAAAAACGCAAAACCACGAAAAAATCTTAAATTCAAGACGGCGGATGCTGCACAAACCAAATTTCCCGCAAACTCAGTTTTATACTGAGAATCAACTGCACAAACCAAATTTCCCGCAAACTCAGTTTTATACTGAGAATCAACCCCCCTACAAAACTGCATTTAAACTTGGAGACCTTCAAAACATTTCTCAGATTGTTCTCAATTGACTATACTAATCATCGTAATGTCATGTTTGATTGTTATCTCAAAACTTTTTTTTTTGTACGAATGGATAACTTGCCTTAGAGTACCTATAATCGCAAGTAAAAAAAAATATTTCTCGCGTTACCATAAGGGCGATTCCATTATCGCGGGTGCAACATTTAGACACTTTGATGGTTTCTTTTTAATATAATTAAAAACATTTTTAATAAAGTTAGTATTTGAAGGGCTACATTTTATGCAGTTCTTTTTTTATTTGTTTATAAAAGTTCAAATAATACGTTCAAAAAGCAATGAGAAATGTTTAAAGCACTATCGCGGGTGCAACAAAAATATCTCATTTTTTCAGACCCTTGTACAAAAAGCACTAAATTTGTTGATTGCGTGAAACATTTTTGATAATATTACGTTCTTATTTTGAAAATTGATAAACGAATAAACCACTTGGTAATGAAATATATTAGAAAATAGCAATAAACAATAATTTATTCACTTCTGAATTCACTTGCTTAATCGCGGGTGCAACATCATATTATCACGGGTGCAACGGTTCCAAATAAGGTAACTTTAAAAGTCATTATGGGCATTGAAATAAACGATATAAATGATAAAACAATTTTGTATACTAAGCTAGTGCATTTATTTTTCACTTAGTATTAAAATTTTGGGTCTAAATATGTCAATATATGACTAAATTAATAATTTTAAAATGTATGTTTTGAGCAAATTTGTTAAATCATTGATTTTCAGTTTTCACCAAATCATCGAATATTTGGAATATTTATTTTTCTAATCGCATAAGAAATATAAATTTTAGCTGATGTGAAAAACGGGCATATTTCTATTCAGTTAAGAAGTTTTTCTTTGTAGTGGCATCAGAACAAAGTAGAAAACAAAATTATTTCAAAATTAATGTCGAAAATCGTCCCCAGCGGAATAAGGTACCTAGTATATCATAGCATTATACTGCTGGCTGTGCTACATCATCGTATAAGTCCATAGGTACCTACCTATACCTATACCTATTTACAACTTGTTCTCCTACATATTTGAAGTATCTTTCACCGTTTCAGAGGTGTTGAGTACCTACCTATACCTATTTACAACTTGTTCTCATACATATTTGAAGTATCTTTCACCGTTTCACAGGTAGGTATACGTAAAAAACGTAAATGTGACATAGGTTGATGTAAAAGCGTTGAACATTGGTATAAAAATGCAAAACTTTGTAAAAAATCAATTTTAAGACAATAAATAATTTTATTTTTTAAAATTGACTTTGAAATGTTATTTATCAAAAACCATTCGTTAAATCAACTAGCATCAAACATCAAATCAAAGCATGAAGTTTAACCTTTAAAACAAGATGTAATTTATTGCCATATTATTTTTGGTTAATTTTTAATAATTTTGTTTCAATTCTAAGTCGATATTTTTTTCAATTGGCTCTCCTGTCTAAACAGGTGAAGATAGACCATTGCAATATTTCATACAATATACCTACCTATCTACCTATTTCTTATTTTGACCAAACCTAACTATTCGTTCTAGTTATTTAATGATTGTTATAAATTGATCATTTTTATTACCTATCGATAAAACACAAAAAATAACATAAATCTACATAGGTATGTTAACCGATGCAGGTAAACATTCTTTTTATATTTCTTACATATAAAATAAACACTGACCTAATTTGTAACTTGCAATTTATTTGTTTTCAAATTGGTCGCAAAAAATCATACCCATCTATGATTATATAAGAAGTGCCTATTAATTTTTTTTTTCGAATCTTCACCTGCAGGATATACCAAATTCATCCCTACACTTGACTTGCCTTTTATTTTGCCCACACACAGTCTAGCATATCCTGTAAAATAATCTCAGCTGACATACATCCTGAAAAATAACACACAACCTTGCATTTTGTGTAAAATATTTATTTCACGCATACATTCAAAAACGTTTCTTGAAGAAATAAATAATTGTCTGTTCCTTTTTTTATTTACCTTTGCAAGAACCAGTTTTATATTTCTATTTCCTAAATTCATCACTTTTTTTTATTCAGAATCGAAGAAGAAACGTCAAAAAAAATAAAATCTTTCAATCCCTCCCACTTATAAAAATTTATTATAACGCGTTCTCGTTCCCCCATTGGGTTAGTACTGCGCAAGGAATATAGGAGCGCTGCATGGTTGTAGAGTGAATGTTGCTAAGGCATCTGAGCATGATATTACTATATAAATGTATATACAATGGATATTACTATATAAATGTATATACAATGCTTGGTTTCATTGTATATACATTTATATAGCAATATCATGCTCAGATGCCTTAGCAACATTCACTCTACAACACTGATCTCAATATATAACTGGATAGCGTATTCCATACAATATATAACAGTTTTTTTGAAGCAAATTGAAGATGACAGATGGTGGATTTTATCATAATTTGACGTCTACTAAAAAAAACAACAAAAACTTTGCCATTTTTTTGCCATTTTTGATATTATTTTGTTCGAGGACGATCAAGATGAAACGTTTTTGATTTCTTTTAATTTTTGTGATGGCAATAGTTTTTGTAGTAAGCAGATGTGTTTCCGAGATGTATTAATTATTAAATGCAGACAAAACAAAGAAAGAAGTAATCGATCCATTTCATAAGTCCTTAAGAGTTTGTGATACAGAAGAACAAATTCAATTCGTTTGGCTTATCAAAGCTATAAAGGGTAAGTTTAAAAACATGAACTATAAATATAATAATAAAAATATTTACAATATCTTCCCCAATTTAGATGAATTAAGAGATTAAATCATTGCAAAATTATGTTTTCAATGTGAGGAATTTTATGCTGATGTGTTGCATCTCATTTTAAAAGAATCTCTGCGTAGCCTACAAGAGTTTATTTTGCCATGATGCCAAGGAAACTGACGAAGAAATCGATCTATTACGCAATGCTGTTGAAGAATACGATTCTTAATGCCGAAATCATGAAATTTCGTGAAGCCGAGATTTCTGTCTAGTTTAAACCTCCCCGCAGTGGTTGAAACAGCGGATTCTGTTAATCACTGTTAGAGGTAGTCCCTTGCGCTCAAGACGGTTTAATTGATAAGCCGGAACACCGTCCATATCAAACATTGGTCAAGTTCTTGGTCCACCTCAGGTGTATGTAATATTCCTGCAGACGCCAGAGATGCCATCGATCCACCTGCAGAATCTTGAATGAGAATTTGGAAAAAAAAATTATGTTTTTCAATGCAATAATTTGCAATAACAATAACATTTTTACCAGTTGTATTAGTAGATGAATAAAGTGATGGTATCTAAGGTAATGGTGGTGGTACAATTGTCTACTCGATTCTGTTGTCAAAGCTCGTCGTTTTCGGTTTTGCAAGCAAAACAGAAATCTGAGATTTTATTTTGGAAAACAACACAATTGAGTTAAGTCATTGTAGAATATATTGCCTTCTTTGAGATCACTCAGGGCTAGTTGTACAGTAGTGGTTCAAGTTTTTAACTCACAGACTAGCTATGGAAATCAGTGTTTAAAAATTTGAACCACCTTGAACCACGTTTGTACAACTGGCCCTGAATGATCTCAAACAAGGCAATAAATTCTTTAATGACTTAACTCAACTGTGTGTTGGTTTCCAAAATAAAATCTCAGATATCTGTTTTGCTTGCAAATATTCCATACCCCTAGCAAATGCATGTATGCCGTTGCCATATGGCCATTATGGAACATATCCTGGTAGTTATGCTAATCAGTAAGGAGGAATGATTTTAATCGTGTTTTTATATTTCTATATTTAGTATCTAACAATAAGTTACTATCTCAATTTGAATATCAGTTTAGTCCCCAAATTATATTATTGATTGAACAGAACAAGAAAGTACCTCTGTCACAATATTATCTATTTTTCGATTCAATGCTATTTGTTTTGGAACCACAGCATAAAACATGCACAAATTCATTGAATATTTTGTTAAACTGATGAAAAATTCAGAAAACTTGGCATGTTCCGCGCTGTACTTCCAAACCTAATTTCCATATAGACATGATTTATACATATTTCAACTCGTGTTACTGTCAGGTACAAACTGGCATCCAAAGTTTTTGCTGGCAGTCAATATATAAAAATCTGACTTTCAAAAGTTATATATGTAGTATTAACAATTTCATAGTAACATGAAGTACTAACGATTTCATGGTACTTTTTGAAATTCAGATTTTTATATATTGACTGCTAGCAAAAACTGTCTATGCTTTTTTGTAGCACAGAGTAATTGGTGTCAGTATATGTTTAAATCATGCCTACATATATAGTTTGGAAGTAAGGCGTTAATGGAAGTTTGTAGTGTACCTGTATATGTGACCTGTAATTGAAATAGGTCACCTAGATTTTACTCTCTATAGGTATTTATTTACACTCTGTTTTAATTTCATAGTAACATGAAGTACTAACGATTTCATGGTACTTTTTGAAATTCAGATTTTTATATATTGACTGCTAGCAAAAACTGTCGATGCTTTTTTGTAGCACAGAGTAATTGGTGTCAGTATATGTTTAAATCATGCCTACATATATAGTTTGGAAGTAAGGCGTTAATGGAAGTTTGTAGTGTACCTGTATATGTGACCTGTAATTGAAATAGGTCACCTAGATTTTACTCTCTATAGGTATTTATTTACACTCTGTTTTCTGTATTTATTTACTCAAATTGTGTGTTAGATTGAAAGAATTGCAATTTGTATTTAAGTTAATAGATAGCAAAAGTTAGTTGATCTGACTTGAATTACCTACCAATGCTTATAAGTAAGTGTTCATCTTTAAAAATTTAAGAACTACAAATCTAAATTCTGCTTTTATATGTTTCAGATCACGCTTTTTTCATTATTGATCGTTTAAAAACGTTTATTGTGGAATTATTTTATTGGCTTTTTTGTAAGGCATTTTTTTTTGTGTTGTTGAATTTTATTATTATGTATAACATCCTTTTCAAAGGTTTTGTCGATCAAGTTTTCGTTTTGAATATATACTATCTATAGTCGCTCTCAAAGAAGAAGTTTGTCAAGCTGTCGAAGATGATATTCAAAACGAAGTAAAAGATTTCGATATAAGTGACGATGAATATCTGGAAATATCCACACGCTTATGGGAGCGTTTCTATTCTTGCTATGGACAGTATCACATTGAAGCGTGTCAACCTATTGGCTTGTTGATTCTCGATCCTATTGACGCTCTGTGCATTGTCAAGAAAAATACATTTTCAATGCTTCGACCATGTGAGACACTTGAACATCGAATGGTTTCTGGGGGTAGTGTCGAAATGGATAATGTTATATCTGCTCACTTTGCCAAGTCGGAGCTTTGCTTTGTAAAACCTCAGAAATTTACTTTTCATTGAAGTGTGTTAACGTTCTAATCCATGGCTCATACTTTAACACGCATTTACATCACCAAAAAAATACTAAGAGAATTGAGTAAAATAATTTATTCATTTACTTTTATTTGGTTTCTGCTTTCTATTAATTATACATTAATTTATTGTATACTTTTTTTTTCAAAATTCTCGTAATAGTTGCCTGTTTTTTTTTCTTTTTGTATGTATTTGCAAAAGTAAAAACAATCAATATAAAATTTAAACAAAATATTGGAAACTAGACTCGCGTTAAATAATTTGTTTAATTAATAATTTTTTTTTAAATTTTGCTTCTAGTTGTTGTTTTTCATGATTTAAGTTACATAATTCTGTTTTAAGTTTTTTTTTAGTTTAGTAACTGGCTTCGTGCCCTGCTAAAATATAGAGGTCGTGTCCTTCGTCACTTCCAAGTGAACCAGTTTTTTATAGTTGACTTTCAAGGGCAACGACTCTGTTAAAAAAAATAATATAAATTTAATTCAAAGTAGTTTAGAAAAATGATTTGCATTAATTGAAATATCAGTTAGATAGTACGTTTTTCTTAGATAGATCTTGATCAGTCTACCACTTTAAAAATAATGAATCTCCTTTGGTTAAAGATCTTTTTTTGTTCTAACAAATCAATAAATTTGATGTTTGATCATTTGACAGAGATTGGCATCATGCTCTTTTATCGAAAAGGCATGCATTCGGTATTGATGCATCTCTTCTTCGTTGAATAAGAAATTACCTTACTGACCGTTCAATACAAGTTGAATCGGATGGTTTTAAGTATGAAGTTATAAAAATAAATGCAGGTGTGCCCAAGGGCTCTGTTTGTCTTTTGTTGTTAAAGCGGAACATATCCCCAATGCCACTATCTATGAGTTGCACTTGCATTAAAGAAACTGAACAGCTTTCCATTTTCGGTACGTGCGTCACAGACCACTTTCAGTAAAATGACCATATATTTGATGTCGCCAAAAACGCTTTTTACCTCCCATGATATGGCTGTTATTTACAAAGAATACATCCGTCCAGACTTGAGTACAATTCTCATGTAGGGGCAGGTGGTCCTATAACTGAGCTTTCTGATTAGAATTTAGAAAAGAGCTTAAAATTGACAGCCGACAAGACTATAGTATCACGTTAACATCGCTAGAACATCGTCGTTATGTTTTTTGTCTTTCTTTATTTATATTCCTTCCCTGAAAAATATCAACTTTCAATCGTAACATTCGCACTGCAAGGAATAACCATCAGTTAATCTTTGAACTAATCTTCGGACGTACAGTAAAGTACAGAGATTCTTTCATTAGCAGCACAACACGAGCTAATCGAGGAAATCTAATAGTTTTGCAAAGTCTAATTGAAAACCTGACATGAACTTTAAAAATAAAAAAAAATAGCTCGTACTGTTTTTCAAACTCAGCTCCATACTTTCTTGCATATCATGGGGTAAGCTTTCCCGATAGTTATATAAACATATTTGTTTATATAACAATATTGATTAATTGTTAAAAAGATTTTGGAAAAGGTCGGTAAGAACACCACCGACGAAATTTTCCGCACTCTCAAGTCAACAACACATTGACAATTTCTTAAAAGCCCGTTCAATTACATGATTATGCTCATCACATTCATATCATCGACACATATCTTTATTTTCTTGTGTTACTTCGCCATTCCTTAGCGACTTGCTCTGCATGCCGTGCTTGTGGAATGCCGAAATACTATCCGGTAGATAGACTACATAAAACATAAATGATCAATTATTTTCTAAATTATTATTACTAATTCAACACATTCTTTTACCTATACTCTCGACAGTAAAATCTAAAGTCAATTGTGAAAAAAATTTCTTGTGCTGCTTTGGATTGCCCTGAAGCGTTACAATTTGTATGATATTTCCATAACAAACCAAAATCGCATCCTTTTCCACCTGATGTACTTTAACCACTTTGATGAATTTTCGCCGTGGCACCATAGTTGCTGTCCCATCAAATTCCAGATCATCTGAATGAAACCAGCCCGCACCTAGAAAAAAACATCATAAGTTTGATTGTATTTTGATGAATTAAAACCAATACCACTGTTCATGTTGATTAACTCCAGTCTCGGACAACCATTCATGCCTTTGCGAACACCGGTGCACACAATTGGATATTCTAGCTCAGGAGTAATGATCATCTCGAATACTGGTGTCTGTCCACCGTTCTGAACAATATGGCCATTTATAACTCCGGCATTTGAAGGCCATTCGCATTGCTTGAGTAACATGAACTTATTTAAAGGATCGTACCATTGCATTAGGAAGATGCCTGATGGCATGGCACCGCACAAATATTTGTAACCATTGTATGGATTACGTGTGACATCTTTGGTGTCGGGAACTTTTGTTGTGAGGGCAAATTTACGTGGTACCAGTCTTTCGGGAATTTTATTCATATGCAGGGAGAAGCGATGAGTCTGTTTAAAGTGTAGGGCGATTTAATCGTGTCGGTAAAGCTGGCAGGATTTTCCTAAATAAAAAAAAAACATATTCCATACATTTGAGAATTGACAAAAATAGCTGTTGTCCGTAACTTACCAGACAAGCTCATTAAAACATCTTTGATCACATACAGCCAGGTTGTTCGTCGTGGGAAAAACTGATCGATAGCAGCATCATGCAGTTCATTCATATTAAGATTGAAAATGCCTTCTTCGGCACCAATCAACAAATGCTGATCGCGTGTGTCTGAATAAATCCAAGAGGCTGTACAATGAACACGCAGTGGAAAACCATTGAATATTTTCGAAAAACAAGCGGCCATATGGACCTTTGGTGTGGGCGGTAAACCATTCGAAATGGGTCGTGGCGGGGTGTGTCGCCTTCGATGGGATCTCTTCGGAGACACAGGAGGGGTATTGTTGAGTAGGTCAGGTTGGGTTTCTCTTTCTTTTTCTAAAGGCAAATAAAAATATAAAATAAAACAGTCTATGAAAATTGTTTAAAGAAAAAAGTAGTTCTTAACCTTCTTCTTGTGTTCCACTATCACTTAGACTTCTCGTCCTTGAAGATTTACCCATATCGTTGAGTAAACCCATCAATTGCTCCATCGAACTATGTCTTCGTGGAGAATCTTCGACTCCATTCTGCAAGTGAAAATGATTGTGAGATAATCATTTTGTGATTGAATTTGAATTTAATTTTATAATAACACGAAAGTTTTGCTTTTGAATAAGAAATTTTTCGCTAAATGGAATAATTGGAATTTATTTTTAATTTTTTACGTTTTAAGTACAGAAGATTCGGAGGAAGCGAATGCAAATAAAAATGTTCACTTATATTCTCATCATGATGTTAAAAATCAATAATTTCGAATTTCACAAGAATGTAAAGCAAGAAATAATAATTGAAATACCTATAATAAATGATTATTACCACGTTATTAAGATAATCTAAAAAAACAAAATTATTTCGCCTAGGCACATGCAGGTTTTTCGCATGTTTCTAGTCAAAATAATAAGCGCCGAGAATAAATTCCGATTTGATTTGCTTGCTGGGGATGTGAAGTTTGAGTTAGTCTTCATACTGACATATTTTAAGAATTTCTTCCAAGCCACTATTAAATCCTTTGTCTGAAGAAAAGTTACGAATGTATTAATGAAATAAGAAATCGAATAATAACTTACCATGATTTGCTGGTGGATTTGCATTATTAAAATTTGTTTATTAAAATTACCCCAACCAAACTTAAATACACAATTTTAAATATTAAATGCTTCAATTTTTAATAAATAAAACTCGTTTTCATCTAAAGAGTAAAGACAGAAAACTAAACAAACAACCCCATGTTTAAGTATTGTGACATTTGTTAAACTGATATATTGGTATACTGTTATACAAAATTGTGGACTTTTTCATAATATAACATATCTTCAAATTCCTTCATCTTTTTTATATGCATCCGCTATCCAGTTATATATTGAGATCAGTGCTCTACAACCATGCAGCGCTCCTATATTCCTGGTGCAGTACTAACCCAATGGGGGAACGAGAACGCGTTAAAATAAATTTTTATAAGTGGGAGGGATTGAAAGATTTTATTTTTTTTGACGTTTCTTCTTCGATTCTGAATAAAAAAAAGTGATGAATTTAGGAAAAAAAAAATATAAAACTGGTTCTTGCAAAGGTAAATAAAAAAAGGAACAGACAATTATTTATTTCTTCAAGAAACGTTTTTGAATGTATGCGTGAAATAAATATTTTACACAAAATGCAAGGTTGTGTGTTATTTTTCAGGATGTATGTCAACTGAGGGTATTTTACAGGATATACTAGACTGTGTGTGGTCAAAATAAAAGGCAAGTCAAGTGTAGGGATGAATTTGGTATATCCTGCAGGTGAAGATTCGAAAAAAAATTAACAGGCACTTCTTATATAATCATAGATGGGTATGATTTTTGCGACCAATTTGAAAACAAATAAATTGCAAGTTACAAATTAGGTCAGTGTGTATTTTATATGTAAGAAATATAAAAAGAATGTTTACTTGCATCGATTAAAATACCTATGTAGGTTTATGTTATTTTTTGTGTTTTATAGATAGGTAATAAAAATGATCAATTTATAACATGCATTAAATAACTAGAACGAATAGTTAGGTTTGGTCAAAATAAGAAATAGGTAGATAGGTAGGTATATTGTATGAAATATTGCAATGGTCTATCTTCACCTGTTTAGGCAGGAGAGCCAATTGAAAAAAAAATATCGACTTAGAATTGAAACAAAATTATTAAAAATTAACCATATTTTTGGTTAATTTTTAATAATTTTGTTTCAATTCTAAATCGATGTTTTTTATTAAAAATTAACCATATTTTTGGTTAATTTTTAATAATTTTGTTTCAATTCTAAGTCGATGGCAATAAATTACATCTTGTTTTAAAGGTTAAACTTCATACTTTGATTTTATGTTTGATGCTAGTTGATTAACAGAATGGTTTTTAATAAATAACATTTCAAAGTCAATTTTAAAAAATAAAATTTTTTATTGTCTTAAAATTGAAAAAAGTTTTGCATTGAGTGCAATTTTTTTAAAAAATGTTCAACGCTTTTACATCAAGGGTACCTATGTCACATTTACGTTTTTTACGTATACCTACCACTGAAACGGTGAAAGATACTTCAAATATGTATGAGAACAAGTTGTAAATAGGTATAGGTAGGTACTCAACACCTCTGAATCGGTGAAAGATACTTCAAATATGTATGAAAACAAGTTGTAAATATGTATAGAGGTAGGTACTCAACATTTCTACAAAAAATGCCGTTAGAATTTTTCCCGTACAAAACATCGTTATAGAGTTATAATGATTTTTAACGTAGAACGTTCAAATACCTATGGACTTTTACGATGATGTAGCCAAGCCAGCAGAGTATAATGCTATGATATACTAGGTACCTTATGGTAACGCGAGAAATCTCTTCTTTTATTTTTTTTTACTTGCGATTATAGGTACTCTAAGGCAAGTTATCCATTCGTACAAAAAAAAAGTTTTGAGATAACAATCAAATATGACATTACGATGATTAGTACAGTCAATTGAGAACAATCTGAGAAAAGTTTTGAAGGTCTCCAAGTTTGAATGCAGTTTTGTAGGGGGGTTGATTCTGAGTATAGAACTGAGTTTGCGGGAAATTTGGTCTTGTGCAGCATCCGCCATCTTGAATTTAAGATTTTTTCGTGGATTTGCGTTTTTCTATGTTTGTGTGCGTTTTTATGAAAAATCTATTAAATACTTTTTTATTGAAATTTGTGCTATAAAAATTATATTTGTACTGATAGTATCTTAGAAGTTATAAGGAAAAAAACGAGCAAAAAATAGACCTTGTGACCTTAATTTTCGAATTGCTCCCTAATTTTAAGATTTTCGGAAAAAAGTATTAAATACTTTTTTAGAGATAATCTTTTTATTAAATTTTTTTTTGTATTTTTCGTTAATATCGGTTGGTTTTTGACCTCACTACATCATCCGGAACAGTATGAAATGCATGTACTTAGGTATGTTGTTTCTGTTTTTGTCAAGATAAAAAACCTCCCGTTTCGTCAGGAGGATCGATTTTCTGAAAAATTGACTTTAAAGCAAAAAAGAAAATATAAGAAATCTACAAAAGCTTATTCGATAATGTTCTATATTTTTTGTTTTACACATAAAATGTCTATCTTTGATTTAATGTTCCATTTAAAGGGGAGAGTACGATAACTTTGGCGCCAAGAATTGATAACGGTTTTTTGAAGAAAAGTTTAATACAAGCATTTTTTACTATGGGTGGGGGGGGGTCTATCTCCCTCCGTTTGGGCGGGAGGGGCAATTTTATAAAAACAGTGCTAAAAATTTAAAACAAATATTAAAAAATAATGGTAATACTTACAACTAAGTTATATATCTTTTTTTAAAGCCAATACTTTTTTCTATTAGATGATTTTTAAATCAAGTGAAACCTATGCATAGTCTTTGAAAAAACGGACTTCAAACTCAAAAATTGCGAAAAAAAAGGTAAAAAAAAACTTTTAAGTGTGATTTTTCAAAACTGTAAAATAAAATACTCTTTGTTTTATAAAATTCGTTGCTCATATTAATTTTAAATCATAAACTGAAAACAAAATGATTTTATATTTTCTGGTTTTTGAGAAAATGGAAAATTACTAAAACTACTTTCTTATAAGAGTTTTCTTTTTTTTTGGTATACGGTGAATGTTGTACGTAGGTTCGTTTTTGTAATGATGCTTGGGCATCTTTAAATGCAACAGAAACTTTGCATACACCCAACCTCGCACCCACCCCACCTCGCACCCACCCCAAATCCTATAGTGTGTCCAAGCAGGGGGGTTGCATGCCCCCCCTTACATACCTCACTGTTTATACTTTTTAGTAATTTTCCATTTTCTCAAAAACCAGAACATATAAAATCATTTTGTTTTCAGTTTATGATTTAAAATTAATATGAGCAACGAATTTTATAAAAAAAAGTAATATTTTATTTTACAGTTTTGAAAAATTACACTTCAAAGTTTTTTTTTACCTTTTTTTTTGCAATTTTTGAGTTTAAAGTCCTTTTTTTCAAAGACTATGCATAGGTTTCACTTGATTTAAAAAACATCTAATAGAAAAAAGTATTGGCTTTAAAAAAAAATATATAACTAAGTTGTAAGTATTACCGTTATTTTTTAATATTTGTTTTAAATTTTTAGCACCGTTTTTATAAAATTGCCCCTCCCGCCCAAAAGGAGGGAGATAGACCCCCCACCCATAGTAAAAAATGCTTGTATTGATCTGTTCTACAAAAAACAGTTATCAATTCTTGGCGCCAAAGTTATCGTACTCGTGCCGAAAACTCTTATAAAAAAGTAGTTTTAGTAATTTTCCATTTTCTCAAAAACCAGAAAACATAAAATCATTTTGTTTTCAGTTTATGATTTAAAATTAATATGAGCAACGAATTTTATAAAAAAAAAATAGTATTTTGTTTCACAGTTTTGAAAAATCACTGTTTTTATAAAATTGCCCCTCCCGCCCAAACGGAGGGAGATAGACCCCCCCCACCCATAGTAAAAAATGCTTGTATTGAACTGTTCTACAAAAACCGTTATCAATTCTTGGCGCCAAAGTTATCGTACTCGTGCCCATTTAAATAATTTAAGTTTATGCTTTTTGAAAATTAGAATTTCAAAATAAAAATAAAAAAAAAATTACTATAAAATTTAATTTCTCAAAAATCAATTTTTCAAATTGAATTTTTACAAAGTTTTGCATTACTAATTTTTTTTTACCAATATTCAACGCTCCTTTTGATTTCTAGTCGAATACCGAAAACTTGGTGTTGAAAAGTATCCTAGTTTTTGAAAATTAAAAATAAAATGACAGTTACTTATATCCCAAAAAAACATATTTTCGGTGTTCTTAACTTATGTTTGAACTTTCGTGTCAAATTTCAAATGATTTTTTCATTTTTACATGCATACCATCAGCTTTTTTTATTTATTTAATAAGATTTCGCACAAATTTGAGTTTTGTTGCATAATGCAAATCAGAGATGGCAATCATATGCCTATCTTGAAGACTGAATGAAATGTAGTTGCAACGGTTTTTCAACGTATTTCATTTTTTGGCTAAGAAATTTCTTAATTTCTAAATCTAATATTCTTGGTCAAAAACAAAAAAAAACAAATTTTGCTATGAAAAAAAAAAACACATTAATGTACCTCTATACAGGTTGATTGGTATAAGGTGCACCAAAAAGCTTGAGCGTGTAGGTGGAGTTAAGACAAGAAAAAAATCGTATGAGAGGGGGGTCTATTGCCCCCCGTTTAGGCGGGAGGGGCAATTTTCTAAAACATTGACTTAAATCAGAAAAAAAAATATTTAAAAACAACGGTCAATGATACAAAGCCTTGTTATATTTTTTTGGAAAGCCAGAAAACTACTCTTTTATTTATTTAATTTATAAATTAAGTTGTTTAAAAAAAATTTATTTCCAATTAATATACTTACTAGTGTACACATGTGTTAAGTGCACTTTTGATTATACCATTACCATTCGATTTACCACCAATCATTCCTTCATTTTTTTTTCTTTTTATTTCTACGATTCTCTGTATGATATTGATTTACATCTGTCCAGTTATATTTTTTTTCTTTTCAAAATTATAATAAATTAACGTGTAATAAAAATTAACGTGAAGAAGATTTATAATCTTCTATTTCTTTTATGCATTATACAGGGTGATTGGTTTTTTTTTCAAAATTTTGAGTTTGAAAATTAATTTTTTTAAAACTGTTCACTTAAACAACTAAATTTAAAAATAGAATAAAAGAGTAGTTTTTTATTTATAATTTTTAAATAATTTTTTTCTGATTGAAGTATTTTTTTTAGAAAATTGCCCCTCCCTCCTAAACGGGGGGAAATAGACCCCCCTCCCATACGATTTTTTTCTTGTATTAACCTCATCTACACGCTCAAGGTTTTTGGTGCACCTTAAACCAATCACCCTGTATAATTGTGTGTGGGTTAGTCGATTGCTAATATGCATTTAATTTTTTCCCCTAACTTAATTTAACTTATACCCGATGTCCCACATACATTTATAATGTTAATTTAGTTCTCACACAAACTTGCTAACATCACAGAACAACAAAAAAAAAACTGAAAATGCAATATTCATCGCCTGACAATAACCAACATGTGGATGGCGTAGTGCGTACGCTTGCACGACCTGTCTAAGAGCACTAAAATAGTCTTTGTGCTGGAATGTGGGATGTTCGGGTAAAGATCGATGTAAATCTCGATCTAATTCATCATGCACGGGGCAATGTTGCATTAAAGCCGACTAAATAGAAGAAAGAATCAATATTACATTATAAAACAAATCAAATCTACGGAAGAGTACCTTTTCAACGAAAAGTCCAGGATTCATTTCCTTTTCACGTATTGCACCAGAAAAAATCACCATATCTCTTGCCGTAATTTCTCTTGAATGCCCTCAATTTATCACATCTGTTGTACGATTGATACTCCTTGACCAAATTCACGAAAATGATTTCCTCATTTATTTATCTGGAAATAAACCCAAACGCTCTGGCCCACTTTTCATTTAATTATTAAGTTGATGATTTACCTTTCCTTCCTGCTTTCGTTGCATGCTTTCTGTGAGACCGGATTGTTTTGACCATGAAATATCATATTTTGCGCGTTCTCAACCAACTGGTCTGTCAGTAAATTTTAAAAAATTTATATTTAAACGAACCGATTTATAACATCAACTATGTATTCACTTACACATTAAATTTTGATAACGAATCAGAGATCTTACATATGAGAATATCTCTGTCAGCAATTTGTCTAAATATAAGAGGGACATTTTCATTTGTGTTGATAATTATTTGGTTATCATATCGATTTGGACCATCGTCTTTCTTTTCAGCACTGTAATTATGAGATTGTTAAAACAATAACAACATTAGTAATTCAAAATTTTAAATGACTTACTACAATAGTCTTTAAAGGAACAACTAAATCCATTACATCACTTTTGAAACATAAAAAAATCGTTGAAAGATAAATATTTCCATTGACATAACGCTTTGCGTTATTTTTTTCTTTTTGTCAACAACACAAAACCAGTAACACACAACCGAGTAAATTTTTTTTTTGTTTTTTTTTTATTTGCACACTGATAATGATTAATGATACACAAAAAAACCCACAAGAAAGAGGAATAACAAGAACAACACAATCACGTCACGATAACGATACTGCCTTTTAACAAATATTTTTTTTAACAAATAGTTTAAATCCACTTAGGGCGGGGGTAGTTATAATCATACAATAAATTATAATTACTTGTTAACAAAATAAATAACTTTTTTATTTAATAAAACCAGAAACCGACGAACGAACTGACCGCACAAACTTCACCGACTGACATCTAATGACTGACTGAATTCCTAAAACAAATCAAAGATTATCTAATAAAGATAAAAATCTGTAGTTACGTCCAAAGATTATCTAATAAAGATAAAAATCTGTCGTTACGTCCGTCCCTCCGGTTACCCAATGTTTAGATTTCTTGCATTTCGCGTCTATGAATACGTGTGAAGTTGGTGACGTGGACCAATAACAAATCGAGGTAGATTTTGCTGTCTTGACATTTAAATTTATTTCTTTTGTTATTTTAGTAAATTTCATTTGTCTTTTTGTAATATTTAGCAACAAAATAATAATAATACATGCTATCAATATTTGAAATAATATTTTTAAAAACAAGTCTGAATCGTTTTTATTAATTAATTTCCCTTAAAACAACAAAATAATTTTCCTCAGAAATCAAAAGGAATCGCTACGCTTGATGCCACTCGAAAAAAAGAATTTTAAACATTAAATGCCAGTGTCAAGAATCTTGTTTAAAATATAGAATGCATATTGATTTATCCATGTTTGCTGTCTGATTCCCTGTTAATTTCGATGCTAGAACTTCAGATCATTTTCGATTCATTGAACAAAAAGAAGTCGGCGGGAGTAGATGGTATATCCAACATTGTACTACGACATCTACCTCAGGATGCAGTCGACATTTACACAACATTGTTTAACAATACACTGAATAATGCATATTATCCAGTGCATTGGAAGACAGCAGTGGTACATCCTCTCTCTAAAAAGGGGAAGGATAACTCCAATCCGGCAAATCTACGGTCGATAAGTCTCCTTCCGAGTATCAGTAAGGTATTCGAAAAAGTTCTCAATAGGGCTTTGTTCAAATGGGCTGAGGACACAAATATTATTCCTGATAAACAGTTTGGCTTTAAGTCAGGACACGATACTATTCATGCCGCGTCTAAGCTTGTTTCTGAAATTCAATGGAACAATGCGAAAAATCAGTGCATGGGTGCCTGTCTGGTTGATTTGGAGAAAGCTTTCGACACCGTATGGTTAGAAGGTCTGTATCTAAAGCTGACCAGACTTGGTATTAGTAAATCATTATTGTATATACTTTATGATATGCTCAACGGTAGAAAGTTTTTTGTCAAGAGTGGCAGTGTAACGTCTAACAAAATATTTGAAATAAAAAATGGTCTGCAGCAGGGAGCGGTTAACTCGCCGATTCTTTTCAACATTTACACTAGCGATCTTATAAGTAGTCTAACTCATGCAATTGCGTATGCCGATGATCTAATAGCGTACAGAACAGGTCCAAAAGTTGAAGTTATCAAAATTCTTTTGCAGCGTGACTTCGACAAGATTCAGCAATATTGCGATGACTGGAAGTTGAAAATCAACTTTCAGAAATGCGAAACTATTCTGTTTAGAACCCCTTTGTCTAGAGCTTCTGCGGATACGAGAAAGAATTGGCGAAAACTTGTGATCGTTGGACCCCTTGGACAGCCACTGGCAAGTAAAAGTGTCGTGAAGTACCTTGGCATCTTTCTGGATCAATATCTGTATTTCGACAGACATATAGATGCTGCTCTGACCAGGGCTAGGGGAGCCTTTGCCCTGACAAGACGCCTGTTTTACAGCAGCCATCTTGATAGCAGGGTGAAGGTGATTTTTTACATGGCTTTAATCAGGCCGATGATTGCCTATGGATGTCCTGTGTGATTCAACGTTGCACCATCTCAAATGGAAAAGATTCGGGTATTTGAGAGGCAGTGTCTTAGACACTGCCTTGGATTGCACAGAACACCAGAGTCGGAGTACATAAAATATTATTCCAACGAGGTTATATACAACAGGGCTAACATAAACAGAATAGATAATTTTTTAATCAAGCTGATTTGGGGTCATATTGCAAGAGCGATGACTTCAACTAATGGCTTGATTCTCGGGGTTACTACCCCAAAGATGAATACTACGAAAGTGTGTGTCTAAGCGGATTTATCCCACCCGACGATTTCCTCTTTTTAGACAGTCGAAGGCTGATACAGGATAGTTCGGCGGTACCGCTGATCTACCACGTCGGCCGAAAAACTGTGGATAGGCGACTCCTTTATGGTCGTGACGTCATCGCAGAAAGCGGAGCAGAGCGCCTTCGGTTCAGTAGGACTGTGTCCGAAAGGGACCTGATAGATAGATTGGACCAAAATCACCAGTTCTGGTGGTTGAATGATGGGTAAAATAACTAGTAAAATTTAAAAAATAAATAATAATAAAAGTTGACTAGTTGAGTTTATTGCCTTGGTTTGACTTATGCAGGTTTAGGCGTGTCCTTGGCTTTAAAAATAGGCTAACTAACTAACTAAATAACCTTAGTTCAAAACAATTATGGTGGCACTAAAAAGAAAAAAAACCGTTGCTGTGGCTGTTCTAGTCTTAAGTTATTTTAAGTAGTTTAAGTGTAGTTTTAAGTTTTATAAAATATTAAAAAATGATACATAAAATAAGTTTTTTTCCTAATTTTCTTATTTTTAAGTAATAAATGAATTTCTATAATATTTAAACTAGGTACGCCGAAAGGCAATAATTTTAAGTTGGTTATGGTATAATTTAGAGCGCTCGCATAGGGCCAGTAAGTTAGTTAAGTTAATATGTAAGCTAGTTGTTAAGGTTTTTGTCTAGCAAGTAAGTAGCTATAAGAAAATTGAAATATAAAAACTTAATATACAAAAAAAAAAAAAAAAATGTTTGCTGTATTATTTTTATTTTCATAAATATTTCTGGATGTTTTTAATACGCAACACGGCAATTATAGTTCATGATTATTTTACATTTCCCCTTAAAATCATGAGCTGTGGTGCATTTCGATCATGAATGGAGGTAGGATTCTCCCGAATAAGGGTGTGTTCATAAATGTACACTAAGCTAAGATCACACTTGTATCTTCAGCTGGTACTATTTTAGCCCGCATATCACGTAATAGAAGCAAAACAGCAACTTGTATTTTTATTTCATATTTTTTCAATTTTTATTTTTATTTTTCAATATCAGATATCCTTGTACTCTATTTACGTATCTAAACTTTTTAAGACACGACACAAGTGCAAGATCAGATACAGCTTTGCGCATTCACGGATTATAGCTAGGTTATAACATTGAGTTTATAAACATAGAGAAATCAAGATGGTTTCAAACTCACTGAAGTAGATGTCGCTAAATGATCATATCGAGCAATTATTATTGCAATAATTCCATGTAACGAACATCCCTCAACCAAAACCGAACAAATTTTTTCTGTATACATTTGTATTTGTTTTTCTTTATTTCTCTTGCCTTTTAACTCAAGAATAATTGCTACCAGAGTAAAAAAACACAAGCCGATAGTTACGACATCCTACGAGCAAAGTTTGAAACTTCCTTCAACCTATATTTAAGGAATTAACGTGACACCACTTAACATTATTTCAATTTTAGAACAGTTGTCTAACTTTTACTCAAGAATAAACACTTTTTTAACTTCCATTTATTTATTTCATTGAAAGGGGTTGTTGATGAATTTATGCAGTATTTGTGAGTAGTTACATTCCACAAAAGCGATTTCAAGAGCGTGAGCTGTCAATCTATCAGAGATTTTATTGTGCTGCATGTAAGGTTTGCTGTTTTTATACTTAGACAACTTCATTAAGAAAATGTATACTTTATGCCGTTTATAATAGGGAAAAACGTATTTTTAGCCAAGTTTCAAATTAAATTGCTTTTAGTTTCGAGTCAAATCAACTATAATTTTGCGCCAATGGTAATAGTTATTAGCAAAAACAATCTTTAAATTATGAAAACAATTAAAAATATTTTTTTTTTACATTTGCGCGTTTATAGCATCAGTAGTAAAAAGAGACTCTATACCTTTTAAACTTATTTTCTGGATTCAAATTGCTTAAGTAAAATTTTTACTGATGTGTTTGAAACAGTAAGAACGGAAAAAATATTCTATGTTATTATTGTCATCGATTCACTTCCATATTTTGCATCAAATAATATGAAAGGACTAATGTCGATTTCAATGGTGCCAAAAAAGAACTGTTTTTCGTTTTTCTTTGGCAAGTTTTGAACTGATAGTTCAATTGAAGGGAATTCGTTACCTTCTTTTCTTTTTTTTATCGACACAAACAAACAAACGAAAATGCAAATACAAATATAGTATTTCTCATTATAAGCCTAACTTTAACTTGTGAGTCACCAGTGTAGAAACAGCCTAACCAACAAATAAACAAATTTATGAACAGACCCAAAAAGTTTGAATCTTGTTTAAAAACTCTAGAAGTATAAATATAAAATGTATATTGATATAACCAGTATTTGCGGCATCACATTTTTTTTTAATAAATGTTTCTGAATGTTTTTATACATATTGTAAATATTACAGATTGGTTTATTAAATAAAATTCCAATATGTACCACGGCAATCAAGCCGTGATTTTTTTTAAGTTTCACGTTTCCCCTTAAACTCATGAGCTGTGGTGGATTTCATTCATGAAATGAGGTAGAATTCTTCCGAATAAGGATATGTTCATAAATACACGCTAAGCTATGATCACACTTGTATTTTCAGCTGGTACTCTATTTTAGCACGCAATTTACGTAATAGAAGCAACATCGTAACTTTAATATATATATATTTATTGGAAATATATTTTTATTTCGTGTTTTTTCAAAGAATATTTTAGTTTTTTTCATATATTTTTGGGTTCGGGAGACGGATCCTTTAAAATGCTTTAAAAATTTGTTTGTATGTATTATGTTAATGGGAAATAAAGTTGTGTCTAAATATAATCTAAACAAAATTAATATTGGCTTTTTGTGCGAATAACATAGGGGGAACGCCTTTCGTGATCATCTGCCTGCCTTTTTTAACCTCTGCAATTTGTTTTTATTAATAATCATTTTTACAATTCTTATTAAATACAACGGTGTGTCTTACACGATTGAACAATTTTTGTTCATCTATCTTCATCACGCGTGTGTTTTTTAAATTGTTTTGAACCAGTTATTTTAAAATAAATAAAAACTGAATAATTAAATCACATCAAAGTGATTTATATATAGCTGAGTGGATTTGTGCCTATAGAGACTTTTCTATCGATCTTTCTCTTTCATTGTCAGCTATTTTTGTGTACTTTGTCTCATCTCCCCTGGTGAGTGCAACTTTTACTTGTAAATGTTCTGCAAAATCGAAGCAAAACTTTTTGATACTGCGAGTAAAAAAATTGCTTTTTATTTCTCTATTTTGGCTGCATTTCATCAAATTGCTGAGAGGACTTTTCAAGGAATGAAAGACGAAGAATCTTATCTTACTACATCAAGGTTACATCGCCTTAGCAATCACCACGAGCTTTGTTTTTGTAAAAAAAATTAAAATCATCTGTAATATACCTACTTGTTTTCTGTCTCATCTGTCCGGGTGAGTGCATTATTAGAATATGTTCTGCCTTTGAAGCTTCTATGACTACCACACACAAATCAATCTGTTTTCCATTTATTTTTTCACCAACAAAAACAACATCATCATCTGATTTTTTATTGAGATCAAATTCAAAAGCTTTCAACGCATTACGTCACATTACGCTACGCAATCCAACCTAGTGTAGACAAGAACCTAAAAGCTTTTTTAAACCGCACAACAAGCTTACAAATGGACACTTAACACCAAAATTTTCTAAATTTTTAATATAAAAAGAAAAAAAAAATCAATTTTAAAAATATATATTACTCATCTAAAATGGATAAACAATTAAATTGCGGAAACGTTGACTGCACTCTTAAAGAAAAAACAACTGATTGGGTCGTATGCAAAGGTATTTGTGGTAAAGTTTTTCACCCGATTTGTACTGGCTTAAGCAGAAGTGCTAAGGTTTATTTGTCAGAATACTTAGTACAATTTAGCTTTTATTGTATAGAGTGCAGAACCATATCGCTCTCACACATTATGCTTGCACTCAAATATAATAACGAAAGAGTAGAACAATTATCGGATGCCATTGCAGAACTGAAAAAAGAGATTCGTAATAGCTATTGTACAACAAATAACGAAACGACCACAAGAAGTCTAGAAAATCACCACTTCATATTTAAAAGTCAACTTTCAAGTATTGAAAATTTATCTAAACAGGCGCTGAGCAAATTCTCTGAATGCGTTGATAACATAAACCTGATACCAAACCATCTGAGCACTCAATTTACGAAGATAAAAAGCGCTATAACTGCAATAAACCCCATACAAGAATTATCTACATGTATCCAATCATTAAATACAATACAAGACAGTTTGCCTAATATGGAAACAGCTATTAACACTCAAACTGTAGCAATTAAATCAATTGGTATTGATTATACAGCCACCTACGACAAAATTATCAACGACTCATTAGCTCTTGCTGATGTGTTAATAAAAGAATCTACCGCCACTCGTATTGCCATATCTAGTTTATTCGAAGAGATAAATCGTGCATCACCTATTCAAAATAGCTTAGCTGAACCAAATTCTCAATCAAAAAACAACAAATCACTTAACATCGAATTTCATGATTTAGATATCTCCTTCGAACATTTAAACAAAGAGTCTGAATCTCCATCTTCACACACTAATGCAACACATGAAACGACCATCTTGCCCGAAGAATCTCACACTATAAAAAAATTTAACACAACATGGACTCCTGCTGAATGGAACAGGCGTCTGGAGAAAATTAAAACAAATCAACTTTATACCGGATTTTCAACGTTCATTATTAAAGGAGTACCCCGCCATGCAAATGAATCCTGGTTCCTAAAATATTTTCGTAATAACTACAGTTTACATCTACAGTCTTGTTATCGCCAAAGAAATGGATATTTTAAAATGTCTATACCATCCTCTTATGAATGGTTATTCTCCCGTTGCCCTCACAATTTACGAAACAGCTCGATGAAGATCATCTAAAACAACGAACTTTAATTCTAATTCTAAGTTTTATCCTAAGCGTAGTTATAATTATTCCACAACTAACACTAACCATCATTTTTCTTAAACATCTGACCCTAAGTCTGATTTTATAAATAATTTTAGTTATTCTAAAACTTATCCTAAGTATGTTAACAAACCACTGAATCCTAGTCATAATCATTACAAACCATTGAATACCAAACCTAATCACAAATATCCCTCTATTAATAACTTTAATGATGCAACCTGTGATTCCATTTCCAAATACCCTAATTTTTCTCTCTCTCATGTCCTTAACCCGACTGTACCTACATCAAGCAAATATGTTAATAACCTTCCTTATAACAATCCGTTTAATCAAAACAATGACGCACATTCACAAAACGACTTCTCAAACAACCTCAGAGGCTCCAATCACAACCCTACACAAAATGCACCACAATTTCTTGATCCACTTTTCCCTCCTACTGTTAAACTTACAATGCAAACAGCTGGCTCGACCGAATCACGTTACGCAATGGCGAGACTGAGAGACCGACGCATTTACGATAATGTTCGAATCTACCTTGCTTTTTTACATGACAAGCCTGACTTTGTCTGCATCGAAGGTAAGACCAAAACTAATGTCATGATTTCTATCCAGCAAGAAGGCCTTCCCACCAACACGACTATCCTTCGAAAAATATTTAACTCTTATCATGAAGCTTTTAACGTTACCAATAAAATGGTCGCTGATGACTTGGCAGCTTATGCTTCTTACGTCAGTTCAAAGAATATTTTTCATCACAATCGTAGACGCTATGATAACAATTCTTTTCTTTAACATAGGTTTTTCTCATACTTCCCCCAAAAATAATCCAACATGTCTCACGATCTACTACCCAAACGTTAGAGGCATCCGAACAAAAACTTCAGCCGTTTTTCTTAACTCACAAAAATTACCCTATGACATTTTCGCCCTTACTGAAACCAATCTCACCCCTGATTTTCTCAACAGTGAATTATTCACATCTGATTACGTGGTTTTTCGTTGCGATGGTCCCAACAAAAACAATGATTCTACTGGCCACGGTGTTTTAATAGCGGTAAATAATAATTTAGATGCTTCCTTCTTTAAATCATCACAAACGGTCGATTTTGAATTTACGTCTGTTAAAATTAAACTACCTTTTCGGAACATATATGTCATGTGCTGCTACATCCACCCCGCCCAACCCATAAGCTCGTACCAACTAGCTGTTGATGCAATAGATTATCTCTTTGAAACCGCTGGTGCTAATGATGATATCATCTGCATGGGAGATTTCAATTTACCTAACATCCAATGGTCCCCATCAGAAGACCAAACTTATTTTTACCCAGCTAATGCTAAATCTGAAAAGGAAACTTTATTCACTGACTGTTTGCTAGATTCAAGCCTTTTTCAAGTGAACGGCGTTACCAACAATCTTAACAGGCAACTTGACCTTATATTTACATCCGACCCAACCAACACTATTGTAATTGAGTGTGATCATTTACTATCTACTCTTGATCGTTTTCATCCTCCCCTGCTCACTTCCTTTTCTTACCTACATGCATCATACAACAACTTAGTCCCTGAATACAGTTTCAACTTTCGTAAAGCTGACTTTCATAACTTAAACATCCTTCTTAGTCGAGTAAATTTAAAAATTTCCCAAAAGTCGATTCAAGATGAACTGTCTACCTTCTATACCAAAATGTTCAGCTGTTTTGCTCAATCTGTTCCTTTTTTACGTCGTAAAAATTATTCTTCTTCTCCACCTTGGTATAATAAAGAACTTCGGTCCCTTCGGAACGTTAGGAACACCTTATGGAAAAAATACTTAACATCTAAATTGGATTATGATTATCAGATTTTTTCAAAAATCTTTACAGAATTCTCGGATCTTTGCGAACGATTATATAAAGAGTACATTGTTACCATGCAATCCTCAATAAAGTCCGATCCTAAACGTTTTTACGAATTTATTAATGTGAAAAGAAAATCTGATGGCTACCCTCCATCCCTCTTTTACCTAGATAACTCTTCTTCTGACCCTTCCACAATAGCAAATTTTTTTTGCAATTTTTTTCAAAAAATCATTATCAGACTGTGATACTGAACCAGATGAACAATATTTCAACTACCTGCGAAATTCCTCACAAACACCATTTTCATCCCTGAATATTTTACCAATTATGGTTAAAGACAAAATCGATAAATTAAAAGATGACTACTCTACAGGACCTGACGGAGTCCCAGCAATTGTCCTTAAGAAATGTTCTAATGCGTTATCTCAGCCTCTTACCGACCTCTTTAGGCTTTCTCTTATGCAAGGCGTTTTTCCTCAGCCTTGGAAGGCTTCTTATATAGTTCCCATCCACAAAAAAGGATCAAAAAATAATGTCGCCAATTATCGCCCAATTGCTAAACTTTCATGCATACCAAAAATGTTCGAAAGTATTGTATATGAAGCACTTTCGTTTCATTGTAAATCCATTTTATCTCCCGCTCAACATGGTTTCCGGCAGGTCCACAACAACAAACCTTGTAGATTTTGTTTATCGTACGCTATGGGGACGAAGTTGACGTTATTGCCACAGATTTTAGTAAAGCCTTTGACAAAATGTCTCACAAAATTAAAAATCCTCGGTTTTCCTAACATTTTCATCTCTTGGATAAATTCCTATTTGACAACCAGAAGATACATTGTTCGTTTTAGATCATCTCTTTCCCTCCCTCTGAACGCACCCTCCGGTGTTCCACAAGGCAGTCATCTTGGCCCAATGTTGTTTATTTTAGCGATTAACGATGTTGCAATGATTCTGGATTGTAATGTTTTGATTTATGCGGACGATATGAAAATATTTAAACGAATATCTTCACATACCGATTATCGTAGTTTGCAAGAAAACCTTGACAGATTTTATGTCTGGTGTAAGAAAAATCAGCTGGAACTTAATGTTAACAAGTGTCATACCATTACTTTTTCCCGAAAGCGCCAACCCAGGCCACCCCGTAACTATGTTATTCAAAGTGAACTTGTTCCTTATGTTACCTCTTCGAACGATCTGGGTGTCATGTACGATAGAAAACTCAACTTTAACGCCCACTTTGACAGTATCATCAACAAAGCCAATTCAATGCTGGGCTTTATAAAACGTTGGTCAAAAGAGTTTGATGACCCATACGTCACAAAATCAATATACATCACTTTTGTTAGGCCTATTCTTGAATATGCATCTCAAGTTTGGTCCCCGTATCAGGCAACTCATATCAAGAGAATTGAAGGTGTACAACGCAGATTTCTTCGTTTTGCCCTGCGTGGTCTCCCATGGGACTATCGTTATCGATTGCCTCCATATGTTGATCGTTTGAAGCTTATTAATCTTCAATCCCTAGAAAAACGACGTGATATCTCTGATATAATTTTTATTCACGATTTGCTTTCAGGCAACATTGATTGTCCAGCGTTATTAAATGCCATTTCCATTAACACCAACCCTCGTAATCTTAGGTCTGTTCCACTTTTCCGCATCCCCTATCACCGAACAAACTACTCTTATTATAATCCTATGTCCCGTATGCTTCGCAACGCTAACAACTGTTCAAATGTGTTTGATTTTAATATCTCCAAACCGACCCTTCGTAGTGCCCTGCACTCAAATATATCCCATTAATGTATTTTTTTTTGTCTTTTATCACCACAAGATCATTTATTGTTTACCTTTATTACTAAATTATAATGTATTTATCATTTTGTATTTATTTTATAAATAATGTTCTTAATATTAAGTAAAAATGTTGTTTATTTTAAGTATCTAAGTTGCTTGTACTAAGCATTAATAAATTAAGAAAAATTAACACTGTTTGATAATTTCTTAATATTAAGAGTTGTAATGAAATTTAAATTTTTTTCAGTTTTTAAATTTTTTCAGTTTTTTTTAACAAATTATTTCAATTATTTCTTGTATATTCTTGTATAATTTATATTGAACTAGAACACAACACCAAAAATAATGTTTCAAAAATGATAGCGCTGCATGAATGTTTGCATATCTCGTACTAGGAAACCACATTTAAATGTCAAATAGTGTGCAGTGAAATATTTGACTACATGCCGTATACTAGTATACTACCCTATACGTAAGCACCAAATATATGTGCATTCTTATTTAACCACATCGAATGTAACCCTTCTGGTTGCATTTGCACATGTGTCTTTTTGGGTAAACATGCGGTGTACCTACTACCGGAATATTCGTGGATATAAAAACATCGCTAAATGTTGCGCTAGTAACACAAATACACCATTGGTACGGGACGTCAGAGACAAATTCGCATGTGTACTATATCCTTAAGTTTTGCTTTTAGTATTTTTGTTGTATATGATTCAACCTTCTAAATATTAGGTACTAATATTTCAATGGAGGTAAATTTCTTACCCCAAATTTCTTTTTATACCGAAACAAACAAACGAAAACGCAACTAGTGGAGTAATGAGTTACATTGTGTAGGAACAGCCTAACTAAAAAATAAACGAGTTTGTGAACAGACCCAAAAAGCTGATGATTTTGAAAAAGGTGATTAAATTAATCCACCACTTAGCTTAGGTGAGAGTGTGTGCAGTTTTCCTTTGTTCTCACGCACACTTTTCCACCTAAGCTGAGATCAGCTGATGTCGAAGCTTGTAGGTAACGTCAAATAAAATGACAGGATTACCCTCTCTGTTAGCTCCTCTGTGAACAAATTAAACATCTCTTTCGCACGATTAACACAAAAAAAGACTAACAATGTCTTCTTGTCGGTGGGCGCTTTTTTCCAGTGGCCTGATGTAGAAATACCAGATTCAGATTCATGCCAATAGGGAGTTTTACCATCTTGTCAAAGCTCACACTATGACGAAGACAGATTGAAATATGCATCGCGCTTTTTTCAAACTGTCAAACTCAAGATCTTGCAGAAAACAATTTGGAAATATTTTTTAAATGCTGTATTCTTTTTGTGTGAAATTTGTGATTTCCGTGGCTTAGAAATTTATTTTAATTAGCAAAACCAACAATTTTCACGATTTTCGCACAAATCTTTAAAATTCCCGCTTTTGTTTTCAATCAATTTGTCAACAATGATAAAAAAAAAATCAGCTGTTCGTCATACTGCTGTTTTTGACAATTCTGTGAGAACGAGAAAGAGATATATCGTTGTTACCTAAAAAGCCCTATACTATAATGTTTATATACAATGCTTGGTTTGACAGATTCGTAAGAAAGTCAAAATGTCAAATGACAACAACCTCCATAGGGCTTTTTAATAGGCGGCTATGTTCTCATACATCCGTAGAGCTGCCTCTTTCACACCACAGTAGTTCTTAAGTGTAAAATTCTGTTGGCCTCCAATTCGTTTGGTGAATTGAACTGAATTTAATTTTATTGAGTCTTTTCTTTATCAAGTTACATTTTTTGTCTTATTCTAATAACAATTTTTATGTCTGTTTCTTGTCTGAGTAGCGGCACTGATCTCAATAGAGATCACTGATCTCAATATATAGCTGGATAGCGTATTCCATACAATGTATAACAGTTTTTGTGAAGCAAATTGAAGATGACAGATGGTGGATTTTATCATAATTTGATGTCTACTTTGGGAAAAAAAAAACATTTCAATGTTTACAAGACAATTGAAAAGCAAGGTAGGTGTTTCTGTGATAAAAAATACAAAATTAAATAATTTAATGATTTCTTTTGAAAAAAAGATGTAAAGTAATAAAGTCAATTAATTCATAAAAAGAAGTATTAAAATTTATAGCTTTAACTCTTTATAAATTGACCAACATATTTTTGAAAATTTCAGCTTTACGAATAGAAACGATTTATAATATACATACAATGGTGAAAATTTGCAAATTTTGCAAAAAGGAAGCAAAAATACCAGAAAGGACACTTCATGGGTAAGTTAATATAATGATTCAGTTTATGGAATTTCATAAAAATCTTTTATTCAGATTCCCATTAGAAGATCCAAATTTAATGAAAATTTGGCTGGCAAATTTGGGGTTTGATGCTTCATATAGACCATCTAAATATAGCAAGATCTGCTCAGACCATTTCACTGAGGATCGCTTTTCAGCAATAAAAAAAGGAAAACTTTGCTTCCAGGTAGTGTACCTACAATCCTTGCAGAAAAACAACATAGTTGTTTTTTTTGCAACGCTACTAGGGAGTGCAAGTCTGGACTTTCCCTTCGAAAGTAATAACATAATTCCATTCCATATAGCTAAATAAAATTTAACTTTGTTACAGGCTTCCTTTAGAAAACCCAAATTTACTAACAAAATGGTTAGAGGCCATTTCAATTAAGGACTTCGTTCCAACTGTAGACAGTCGCATATGTAGTGACCATTTTGAGTCTTCTTGTTTTCAGGAAATCAAAGGGAAACCCTACAAAAACATGAGGGTGAATGCGGTGCCATCCATTTTTTTGGAAGAAAAAGGTTTCTAGAGAAAAACTTGATTTCAACAAAAAAAAATAACTTTTTAAATGTTTGTTTATTCTTACCACAGTGCTTGAAGAACATCACGACCAGTCTGTTGGTAATGGAGAATCAATATACTGTGATGAAACAGGTAGATTTAAAATTATAATACAATAGTTTTTAATACCATGTGTTTTTTACTTCTAGATTTACACGAAGAAATTTTAAGTGGTAATGAACCAGCAACGGTTGAAGAACCTACCATCTCAAATCCTTTTGATAACGACACAACAGGTATTTGTTTTTTTTGCGTCTTTAACGTGCCACTGTTTCAAAACTACAAGCTTGTGAAATGATTATTCTGATTCTTATTAATATCTAATAGAATGCCAGTACAAGTTGTTGGTCCAGTCATATATAAAAAAAATATGCCTTTCAAAAGTACTATGAAATCGTTCGTACTACAAATAACTTTTAAAAGGCAGATTTTTATATATTGGCTACCAGCAAAACTTTGGAAGTCAGTTTGTGCCTGGTATTATAACGAGTGAGAAAATGTATAAATAAGGCATATAGGGCTGGTAGTTTTGGAATAACAGCACAGAACATGTTTATATTACTACATTATTTTACTTAGTTACGAACATTTCAAAGAATCTGAGCATGGTATCTACTGTAGTTCCAAAACTACTAGCCCTATATGCCTGATTAATTCATTTTCTCACTCGTTATAATGTCAGGTACAAACTTGCATTCAACGCTTTTCCTGGTAGTCAATATATAAAAATCTGATATTCAAAAGTACTTGAAATAGTTAGTACTTCATGTTGCTATGAAATTGTTAGTACTACATATAACTTTTTGAATACAGCGGCTGAGATGGCTGGTTCATTTTTAATTCATTTTTTATTTTTCATTTTCTTATATCTATCTTAATGCTAGACAAAAAATCTTAAACAACTAGCTTCCATATTACCTTAATTAACTTACTGGCCCCATGCGGGCGCTCTAAATTAACCTATAACGTATTGAAACGATGCCTTTCGGCTTAAAATCATTTATATTTAACTAACTTAACTTTAACACTTAAACTAACGAGAAAATTATTATAAAAAACTCATTTTCATTATCATTTTTTTTTTTTTTTCACTTTTTTATAAAACTTAAAGCTACCCTCTACCTAATTATAACTAATTAATACTAAACTATACTAAATAAAAGTACTATAAGCTACGTTATATATAAATTATATAAAACTAGCTTAAATTATACCTAATTAAGCTACTTAAACTAACTTAAAAACTTAAAAACTTAAAAACTTAAAAACTAGAACAGCCACCAGCAACTTTTTTTTTTTTTTTTTTTTTTTTTTTTTTTTTTTTTTTTTTTTTTTTTTTTTTTTGTGCCACCGTAACTGTTTAACCTACTCTATATTTACCTTAAAACTATGTAAGTCGGCCAAAGCAACAATGTGGTCAACTTTCAATATCAAGGTGGTCACCCAACCACCAGAATTTTTTCATTTGCTTACCTATGTCCTTTATGTCCCGAAGGGGCACAGCTCTACTGAACCGCAGACGTTCTGCTCCGTTTACAGAGCCGACGTCCCGATCGTAAAGGAGTCGCCGATCCACAGTCCTACGGCCGACGTGGTAGATTAACGGAACCGCCAATCTATCCTGTATCAGCCCACGACTGTCTAAAAAGAGGAATGTCTCGGGCGGGATGAAACCGTTAAGACGCACACTTTCACTATACTCATCATTGGGGTAGTAAGCCCCAAAAATAAGTCCATTGGTCGAGGTCATCGCTCTTGCAATGTGACCCCGAATCAGCTTGATTAAAAAGTTATCTATCCTGTTTATATTGGCCCTGTTGTATAGAACCTCGTTGGCATAGTAATGTGTGTACTCCGACTCTGGTGTTCTGTGTAATCCAAGGCAGCGTCTAAGACACTGCCTCTCAAACACCCGAATCTTTTCCATTTGAGATGGGGCAACGTTGAACCACACAGGGCACCCATAGGCAATCATTGGCCGGATAAGGGCCATGTAGCAAATCACCTTTACTCTGCTGTCGAGGCGGCTGCTATAGAACAACCGTCTTGTCAACCCAAAGGCTCCCCTAGCTCTGGTCAGAGCAGCATCTACATGTCGATTGAAATATAGATACTGATCTAGCCAGATGCCAAGGTACTTTACCACATCTTTACTTGCCAGTGGATGTCCACTTGGTCCAACGATCACTAGATTTCTCCAGTTCTTTCTTGTATCCCTAGAAGCCCTAGACAACGGGGTTCTAAACAGGATAGTTTCTGATTTCTGAAAGTTAATTTTTAACTTCCAGTCATCACAATATCGCTGAATCTTGTCGAAGTCACGCTGCAAGAGAATTCTGATGACTTCAACTTTTGGACCCGTCCTGTACGCTACAAGGTCATCGGCATACGCAATTGCATGAGTGAGACTACCTATCAGATCGCTGGTGTAAATACTAAACAGAATCGGTGAGTTCACAGCTCCTTGCTGTAGACCGTTTTTGATATCAAATGTTATGGTAGAAGTTAAATTGCCACTTTTGACAACAAACTTTCTACCATTGAGCATGTCATGAAGCATATATAACAGTGGTTTACTTATGCCAAATCTAGTTAGCTTCAGATAAAGACCCTCTAACCATACGGTGTCGAAAGCCTTCTCTAAATCAACCAGAACGGCACCCGTGCATTGATTTTTCGCTTTGTTCCATTGAACATCAGAAACTAACTTAGACGCGGCATGAATAGTGTCATGCCCCGCCTTAAAGCCAAACTGATTATCTGGAATAATATTTTTGTCCTCAGCCCACTTGAACAGAGCTCTATTTAGAATCTTTTCGAATACCTTACTGATACTTGGAAGAAGACTTATCGACCGAAGATTTCCCGGATTGGAGCTGTCCTTTCCCTTTTTGGGGAGAGGATGTACCACAGCTGTTTTCCAACTCACTGGATAATATGCATTATTCAATGCGTTGTTGAACAGTGTGGTATAAATGTCTATTGCTTCCTCAGGGAGATGTCGTAACACAATGTTGGGTATACCATCGACCCCCGCAGATTTCTTTTTCTTTAATGTTTGAAAAATTAATTGAAGTTCTACCTTCGAAATTAACAATGAACTGGGTCCATTTCGCTCGGCGATGGTGGCGTTTGCCAAATTTTCGTCATTGAACCCGGTGAAACCGGTATTCTCAGATCGCCATTGCGTTATGTTATTTCCAAGGTAGAAGTTGTGTAATAAGGCTCTGTTCTCCAGGTCATGATTCGGACGAACGCTAGCATTCACCTTATACACTTGCTGGAAAGCAGCCCCCACAGCCTCCACCTTTTCTTGAGGATCTTCTATCATAAAAAAGTTATCATCGAAAACGGCACAATCCGGATCTATTCCCGCAACCGTAAGTACGTCTTCGTTATCTATTGTCCTCTGAAGTTTAAGACATGGAAGTTCGTTTTGATCATTTCTTCTAAATATCTTATTTATTTGGGGAAACATACTAGGGTCGCTGGAATTAACACCCCGAATTCTGTTATCCCAATATAAATTAATAGACAATCTATAGTTTTGTTTAATCAGAACATTAATGTTTTTGATCGACGACTTCAATGTCCTAATCTCCAGATCACGTGTGTCCGTGAAACGTCTGTAAAGAAGTTTCAACCTAGTCAGCAGTCCACTTTTTTGTCGATGTAGTGCGTCGATTGTCGCGTTCTTGTATAAACCAGTAGGGTCTTGTTCCTTATATTTTGGGATTGTTCTATCCATTGTTCGTTTTATAGTCGTATCCATTTGAGTCAGGTACCCGTCGATCTCGACGTTCGTCAGGTTCCTGTCATTTGGTGGAGAAATGTCATCGGAACGTATTTCTCTTGCCAAAGAGTTGGAGAAGCGTGGCCAACGCGTCTTACTGAAATTGTAAGAGTGCGCAGGCACATACTCATCCAACTCCAAAAGTTCGCTCGGGAGCTGTATTACGGCGGCAAGTCCGCAGTGGTCACTGTCGTATTCAATCGTTCGTAAACAGTTTTTTGTATGTTGATTTGTTGCATCAGTTATAACTAGTCGTGAGTCAAGCAGTAAAAGATCCAGATAACTACCACTTCTCGGAAAAGACGGTCTATCTGTAGCCAGCAGGTCGATCCTACACTCAACACTGTATCGACCCATCCAATTAAAAAGATGGTTCCCTCTAGGATTTTGTACTTGATTTCCCCAATCTACATGTTTGGCGTTCAAGTCCCCTGCCATGAGATAATAATTCTCATCCAAGTTTAATCTTAAGCATTCGAACAGTTTTTCGAGTTCTGCGATAAAATTAGCTGGCTGAGGTGCGTCAGGTGCGTACACCGCGATTGCGTACATTCTTTTCCCCTGCTGGAGAGGAATGCAAACGATGCAGGCTTCTAGCAACCCGAATCTTCGCACTTCACTATTATATATAACTTTATGATTAATACCCTTTCGTATGAAGATTGCGACCCCACCCCCTTGTGAGGAGTTGGGCCGATCCCTTCTTACGATATTGTAATTTTTATTAGTCAGTTTGTGTTTCTGGTTTAGCTTAGTTTCGCTAGCCATAAACACATCAGGACTTTGGTCTTGCAGCAAATGAAAGAGGTTTGCTCTACGTTCGGTCCTAATCAGCGAATTTACATTCACAGCTAGGATCTTAAAGGGTCGCTCAGGCAGCGCGCCTTTAACCATTTCGCGTTGCCGGCAGAATAGAGTAGAGGTAATCCACCCTAGCCGCCTGCTCCCTGATCTGTTTTTGCACGTCGGTTAACTGACCATGAATGGTCAGCAACACCTGCATCAGATCTGCCTCTGGCACAGGAGCCGTAGGCACTTGGACCTGTTTGGCTACCTGTGGTTGAGGCTGTACCGTTTTTCCCTTTCCAGACGCCATTTGGGCGTAAGAAATTGCGGGATTGACGGAAGTTGCTGTCTGGCGTACTTCAGGGCGTCTCACCTCTACTGTCTTCTTTTGGTCTTTGTTTTTTCTCATTTCCTGAAACTTCGGACATCCCCGATAGTTTGCGGGGTGCCCGGAGCCTCGGCAAAGTGCACACTTTAACTGGGTCCTGTCTTCGACCCTTTCTTTTCCGAGTTTACATTCACCTATCTTGTGGGAATCTCCACACTTGACGCAAACTGGATCCATACCACAGTTAGCTGCCACGTGACCGTACCCTTGGCAGTTCATGCATTGAAGCATGTCTCTCTGCCTATTTAATTTTTCCCATCTTACAATTTGGTAGTTTAGGACGGTTATACTCCTTAAACCACTCAACTTGCTTTGGGGCGAGAGCTGAACGAGGAAGAATGGTAAATTCCGTTTCTCCCGTCTGGCCTTAACTGTGGAAAACGGTCTGACCCCGATAAAATCGAGATCATCGCTCGCCACTTGACGGAGCTCAGCTAAGAGCGCCTGCGGATCCGTAGAGGATTCTATACCCTTCAGGAGGACTGTTTGCAGCTTGTCTTCCTTCGGGGTGAAACTGTAAAATTCTGTCTTCGTTTGTGACAAAAGATCTTTTATTTTTTTATAATGCTCGACCGAAGAGCAATGGATAGCGTGTCGGTCTGCGTTCAATCTTTTAATAATAAAATTATTGCCTATGGCCGACTTACATAGTTCTATTGTATCTTTTAGTTCTATTTTATAAGTATTGATTGGTGGCACCTTACCTTTTTTTGCTTGTGGCTGTTGCTGATGTTGCTGCTGCTGTTGTGACTGCTGCTGTTGTGACTGCTGCGGTTGTTGTTGCTGTTGTAGTTTCTGCTGCTGTTGCTGCTTCTGTGTCTTTTGTTGCTGTAGTGGTTGTTGTATTTGTTTTTGTATTTGCTTTTGTTGCTGTTGTTGCTGATGTTGTTGTTGTTTCTGTTGTTGTTGTTGTTGTTGCTGTTGTTGTCGCTGCTGCTTTTGCTGTTGCTGTTGTTGTTGTTGCTTTTGTTTTTGTTGCTGTGCTTGCAGTTGCTGATGCTGTTGCTGGGGCTGCAGTTTCTGCGCCTGCTGCTTCTTTTTTGGCTGAATTTCAGGAAGTGGTTGTTGTTGTTTGAGAGGCTGCTGCATTTGTTCAGCTTTTTGTTGCTCTTGGAGCGTTTTTTGTCTTTTGCTTTCAAGAGCAACTAGGCGCTCTTTTTCCCTACGCGCTTCTTGTTTTTCTTTGAGTGCTCTTACCATTGCCATAAGTGCAGAGATTTGCTCTGTCAGCGACTCTATTTTTTCTTCCTCAGTTTCTGAGTCTGGAGGTGAAAGATCTACCAACTCGGCACTCACGTAGCGCCCCTCACCTTCTACGGACATGTAAGCAATGTCTTCGGCATCTGCCTCAGCGACGTTTTGCTCATTTGTCTTCTTGTCGGTCTTGTTGACGGCCCCTTTGGCGACCTCATAGTCAGATTCTCCTGCTATTTCGTCGTCCGCCTCTGCCTCGTCATCGCCCTCATCTTCATGTTCGTTGTCATCCTCGTAGGAGGAGCTTTCAACCTGTCTGTGCATTTTAGCTTGAGCCGATGCCTTAGCCAACTTCGCTCTTGTGCTCCTGTCAGGGCGGTTTACAAGATGGGGCTTGTATCTAATGATACGCCTCCTCTTTTTTTGTTCTTTTGTTGTTGCTGCGGCACGTGCCGGTGTTGATGACTTGCCTTTTGGAAGGCTTGATGTTGTTGCAGTTGCTAAGCTGCTTTTATTGGCCTCGGCACGTGCCGATGACTTATTTGTTGTTGTTGCTATAGTTATAGCTGTTGATATTTGAGCATTTGAAGGGCCCGCTATATTAGCATTTGCCGTTGCATCACCTGATGCTCCGGCAGCTTCTCTTGTTGTTGGGGGATCATCTTTCGATGTCCCCGTTGGCTTTACCATCTGTATTTGTTGTTCCTCTCTGTTTTTGTTCACCTTCTCCCAGAACTTATTTAAAAAAAAGCCCTGACCAGGGTGGGGCTCGAACCCACGACCCTCCACTTCGTCGTCGTTCACGCTACCCACTAGGCTAACTTGCCTTTTAATTTTACTTGGCAAATTGCCACTAAATTGTGCAGTGAGTGCACTTAAACTATTAATGAAAATTTAATTCAGTTGAACACACTTGAAAATTATTTTTTGTATACTGAGAAAGTCGTCAACGCGTCTGTACACTTTCACAGCTGAAGATCGACTGCTGAGATGGCTGGTTCACGTGGACGTATGGACACCAACGTACCAGCCCGACGAGTCTTCGAGTCCAATTCGGATGGTGCACACAAGTGGAAAACGACCTCAGCCAACCCGAGGTGCGAAATTGGAAGCAGCTAGCTAGGAACAGAGCTGGCTGGGGAGACTTGTTGGTTGAGGCTCAAGTCCATCCTGGACTGTGAGCGCTATCTTAAGTAAGTAAGTAAGTTTTGCCAGCACTACGAAATGCGGCTACCTTTGTAAGATACATAAATCGGATTTTCCCAAAATGCTTTTTTAGTAGAGTGTTGAAGATATTCATGCCTATTAACGTTGTCGTTTGTCGTAAAAAACCACACGACAGAGAAAACGACGGCTTTAGTCACATTGCCACAAAAATAAAAATGAAACTTCATGTAGAGGTGGTAAGGTAATCACAATATTTTTTTTTTATTGGTTTTTAGCTATCACTGTGATGATTACCTTACGCAGACCTAAAAGGTAGAATTTCACTTTAACTTATCTGCACTATTTGAATTTGTATCAGGTTTTTCAGTTCATATACGTTTTTCCAAATCAGATACGTTTTTAAAGTCTATATTTTGTTGAATTACATTTTCATTTGAACATTATTCTATCACAATGTAATAGGGTTTTCACACCGAGCCAAAAACTCGGTTTTCGGCCAAAAAGTTTTATAAAACCAGAAAACTATTCACACCAAATATTTCAGGGTTTCGTTTGACATTACACATTGTTTTTGACACCCGCCTGTCAAATTTCGTAGATATAAATTTTTTATTGCCAAAAATTTAATCGTGTTAATATTATTTGTGAACATAAAATGAATTCTAATCAATTAAAACTGATTTTCATCCATAAAAAGAAAATATAACAAAATACCAAGATTTTGTTAAGCTTTATTTCTTCTTCTGAAACTTCTATTAGAAGAAAAAAAAGGTTGTATTTATTGAAAATCCTGAGACTTCAGCAGAAAAAAAAGCACTTATCAGTGCTATTAAAAATAGTAGACCAAGGAGTATGTGGACAAAAGTGAGTTTCCAATAACATTTCCTTTACAAAAAAAAAAACATATTAAAATATCTTAATATCATAACGCAGATACGCACAAGCACTTTTTGGGAAAAAGAAGTTTTGGACAACAACGATGACTACTTTAAGCAACATTTCAGGATGACTCGTCAAACATTCATAATACTCTGCAGTGAACTTAAAAATTTAGAAATGCAGGATACAAACTACAGGAAGTGTATACCTCTCGAAAAAAGAGTAGCTATCGCAATTTTTGCGCTGGGATCATCTGCTGAGTATAGAACCGTTTCAGCTATGTTTGGCGTTGGAATATCTACAGCTTGTACAATTGTGAAAACGTTTTGTGAGGAGGTTTGGCGTGTTCTCAAACCAAAATTTTTATGTGCGTATCAACTTAATGCAGAAATCATAAAAGAAAACGTCGACGGTTTCGAAAAACTTGGTTTCCCACAGTGTTTTGGAGCTATTGGTACGTATCTACGAAATCCTGCATAGTAAATTTTCTTAAAAATAATTTAATATTTTTTCCTATTTTCTCAAGATGGTTGCCATATTGAAATAAAACCTCCTGTTCAAGACGCAGTAGATTATTATAATTATAAAGGATGGTATTCAACTGTTTTACTAGCCGTAGTTGATTATCGGTAAGAATATGAATTCTAATCGCGAATTTATGAAAAACATCATATTCCTATATACATACCTATATATAGTTACAGATTTCTTTATATAAGCATAGGAAGTCCAGGCCGGTGCAACGACTCCCAGATATACGAAGATTCGTATGTAAGAGAACAGCACCGGCTACCTATTTTGAAGGAAATGTCGAAGCAAATAGGAGGAGAGAATGTTCCTGTGGTACTCATCGGAGATTCAGCTTTTAGGTTATCTGAATCTCTAATGAAACCATTTCCATTTGATACCAACGCTTCATTATAAGAAAAAAACTTCAATTATGCCCTTTCAAAATGTCGAAGAGTTGTCGAGAACAGTTTTGGGCACCTTAAAGCCAGATTCAAAAGAATCGGAAAAGGATTAGACAACCGAATCGAAAACAGCAATTTGATTATTAAAGCATGCTGTGTTTTGCATAATTTTCTCAATGGAAACAATGATGAAATCAATATTCAATGGCTAAAAAATATTAAGAACACAACACAGAGAGAGCAGCCAGACCAGACCACCCAGATAGACGACTATAGCAGCATTCCATCTTCAATACGAAATGCCATTAGCAGGCATTTAGGTAAGAAAACACTATTTGCGTTTATTTGCTTAATAATATCAAGTTTTCTATTGTCCCTCAATCCCAAATGGAATCAAAAATGTAAACACACACACACACACAACAAATCTTCCAAAAAAGTAGTAAAAACGATTAAAACAAAACTCTTTCTTTTATTATTTTTCATTGTTGAAACAATTTAAAAAAATTTTCATTAAATTTTTTTGTTTCGTCAACAAATTCCTTGAATAGGGAAACTTTTTCTTTCTCAAGGTCGTGGCTTCTCTCGTCGGCCTCAGAACATTTGTTTAAGAAAATTTCTATTTTCTCATCAATAGCATCCACTGCCATTTCTTGTTTTTTTTTTTTTGCAGCTGGCGTTGAAGTTCTTGCTGATGCCGATGTGGTGGATGAGTACGAAGCCTCATTATCATTAAACAGAATTTCATCAATATCTTCATATTGCGATGAGGAATATCTCCTGGAACCAGAAGCCGAAAACATGTCGGGGGAAGTGCCAGCTGAATAAAAATAAAAAGAATATAAAAAACATAAATAAAATACTACTCGAATAATTGTGTTGTTATTTTACCGGATGGGCGGCTGTCCTCTACAATATATTCCAAATTATGAATTCTTTGTTCCCCAAGGATGGCATGTATTTTTAAATATAGTGGCCATTCCGACGGGGAACCTCCGGAGGGTCCAATTAGTTTTTTTTCACTCCTAGAAAGAACAAAACGAATGCATTATACAAACTGATTGAATTAAAAGTTAATATCAAATTTACTTACTTATATTTATTTCTCAAGTTGTGTAACTTCATTTTTAACTCCTCCGGAGTATACTGCATTAGCCGCCCTTCAAACGCCGCTGATATTTCCTTAAATATGTGCGAATTTTTCCGGCTTCCACGGAGCTCCGGCTCCTTTTCTGCCCACAGTTCCAGGAGAAATTCCTCATCCTGCGAATCCCACGACTTCCTTTTCTTATTTTTTTTCTTTTCATCCATTTTCTGCAAGAAAAAATCAATGAATTTTTATTTTATAAGAAACATACAAAAAAATCTACTTACCACAACAAATTCGCTATCAAAATAATTTTTTGACAACATTATCAACGACTGCTTGTTTTTAAATTTTTTTTTGACGTTTGAGTGCTGAATGTGTCTGAATTTTCTGTAGGGTGTGTTTGCTTTGATTATCAACTAGTTTTCGGCTGGTTTTATATAAAACTAGTGGTTTACGAAAACTTGAACATAGCAAAAATGTATGTTAAAGCTTGTGGTTTTATATAAGTTTTTGGGATTTTTTTACGAAAACTGGGTTTTAGCTCGGTGTGAAAACCGTATAAACAACTTGCCGGGTTTGTTCACCCTCAATGGCTCCTTCTTCATCGGCCAAAGGTAAATCGATAAATTCTACTGCAACAACGTTAGCCAAAGATTCTTCACGGGCCCAACGAATTTTATCTGAAACACATAAAAAAATAAAAAACAATGAAAATAGTATAAAATACTTTGTTTCCCATACTTTGCTGAACAGACAGGATTGCCTCGTCTTCTGTAGATAAAACGAATGCACATCCTTTGACATCGTTACGGGCGTACATACAGTCAAATGATTGCAGAGTTGGCTGACCATAAAAAAGAGGATAAGCAACAACGTTCTTCAGTTCATTAATTGCCTCACACGTTTTTGAATTGTACGCATTGATGGTCAGGACCTACAAAACAACAATTTATGGAGAAGACTACATACTGATGAAATAAAATCTGTTACATGATTTTCAAGAGTAGCTTGCAATAGCACTTCTACTTGATTATATGTAGCTTTTAGGTAGCTTGGTTCTTTGGCAAGAGGACACACTTTGATAGCATCGTCAACATTAACCAGTTCACCATCGATTAAGACGATTCCATCTTCTCCCTGAAAATGGTATCACCTTTAACTCAATATTCAAATAACTAAAGACAATTCCTTCTTTAACAGGAGTTGGTGTTGATTTTGGCATAGTTGGAAGTTGTTTCTTTATTATGTTTGAGTCGGCAGATACCAAGTTCAAACTTATCAACTGACCGCCTTCCATACAAACGTAATGCGAACCAGCTAGCATTTTTAATGATTTATCCATGGAGCAATGATCTTTGACGTGGAAGTATCTGCTAACTGGCCAGACGTCGCAAAATATCTAGTAATTTCCAAGTGGGATCCCCACACTGGAATCACATGATACAGCATTGAATTTGTACAAAACCAAAAGGCTCCCTCGGCCTTATCTGGGTTTAAAGGCATTAACGACCATTCCCATTCGATGTTGCCCGTCGCAGCATTCCATCCCCGGACAATTGCTGGAGCTACACCTTGCACAGTGAGTAAATCAAAATTATGATTGGAATTACGCCGCGCAGCAGCTGTGCCAATTAATTGTTCCTTGAAATTATAACTAAATTTAATATCTCCAGGTGGACTTTTTTCAAGAATTTGACGCCACTGAATATCACCAGATTTGGGACACAGAGACGCGAAAACATTTTCTGTTGTGGTTACAAGCAAACGACTATTAGGAGCATCCAAATCAAGATACGCTGAGATGAGTTTTCCAATGTGCTGGTTTCTCCTAAAATTTCAATGTCTTTTTTATTGGAAAATAACCGAGTGGTTTATATTGTAATTTAAAACGCATGAAATAATAAAACAGTGGATATGGGCTATGAATGTAGTTGAGCGAAAAACTTACCAATCGAATTTTTTTATCTGGTCTTCATACAAGCCACTGGTGCATTGAATACAAAGTAACACGACGATTGTTTTATAGTGAATGGATAAGGGATTTTTACCAAGTTGTATTTTGCTGCTTGTGTTATCAATGCCAAACAACTTTCCACTTTTGGTCAGAAATAAAAACTTATTAATTTTAGACCTTTGGAGCGTTGCTACAATCCTGTTGTTTTGATAATTTCGATTTGGTTGTTCCGCAAGGTACGAAAGTTATAGGCATATTTTAGATTTTGTATTATTTTGACAATTTTTCTACTTTCAGGAATGTAGGTTTTTGTTAAATTTTGAGTATTTATTCCAACTTGTTTTCTTGGGCCCACTGATCTCTCTATATTAATCAACAAATTCTTAAATTAATAAATAACATTTTTTTTGCGCAAAATTACTTTTTTACTTTATTTAAAAATATTCTTCGATCTCACACACAAAGCAAAACGCCATTTTCAGTATTTTGATATTTGTTAAACTGTTATAGTGGTATACTGTTATACAAAATTGGGGACTTTTTCATAATATAACACATCTTCAAATTGCTTCATCTTTTGTATATGTATCCGCTATCCAGTTATATATTGAGATCAGTGATAGAGATCAGTGAGTATCGGCTATAAAGTGTTGCCTGCTCTTTCGGTTGCTTGGTTTGTTGGCCCCTTGGGGGCCAGTAAGGTGTGTTTCTCCTGCTCATGACAGAGACTGCTGTATACATAGGGAGTTTTACCATCTTGTCAAAGCTCACACTATGGAGAAGACAGATTGAAATATGTATCGCGCTTTTTTCAAATTGTCAAACTCAAGATCTTGGAGAAAACAATTTGGAAATAATTTTTAAATGCGGTATTCTTTTTTGTGTGAAATTTGTGATTTCCGTGGCTTAAAAATTTATTTTAATTAGCAAAACCAACAATTTTCACAATTTTCGCGCACAAATCTTTAAAATTCCCGCTTTTGTTTTCAATCAATTTTTCAACAATGATAAAAAAAAATCAGCTGTTCACCATACTGCTGTTTTTGACAGTTCTGTGAGAACGAGAAAGAGATATATCGTTGTTACCTAAAAAGCCCTATTGACTTACTAATACGTCAATAGGGAGTTTTACCATCTTGTCAAAGCTCACACTATGGTGAAGACAGATTGAAATATGTATCGCGCTTTTTTCAAACTGTCAAACTCAAGATCTTGAAGAAAACAATTTGGAAATAATTTTTAAATGCGGTATTCTTTTTTGTGTGAAATTTGTGATTTCCGTGGCTTAAAAATTTATTTTAATTAGCAAAACCAACAATTTTCACAATTTTCGCGCACAAATCTTTAAAATTCCCGCTTTTGTTTTCAATCAATTTTTCAACAATGATAAAAAAAAATCAGCTGTTCACCATACTGCTGTTTTTGACAATTCTGTGAGAACGAGAAAGAGATATATCGTTGTTACCTAAAAAGCCCTATGGTTGTATATTTTTTTGCTGTGACGTTTGTCATAATTAGTTTGGTGTGATTTTCTTGGTTTGACAGACTCGTTAAAAGCTTCATAAAATTCTTCTCTGAGTGAATTTTGACCATTTCTCTTGTATCGAATTTTGCTTTCGTAGAATATTTTTTTATGTACGTTATATTTTTCATAATTAAAAATCTTTATTCCACTACTACAACACCAACTGCAGCAAACGAAAAAAAAATAATTACTAACAGTATAATAAAATCCTAAACAAATAAGAACAAAAAAGTGAATAAAACTATTAATAACAGATTTTGTGTATCGGTATAAAATTCAAGAAAGATTATTCATCATCATAACTACGTAGGAAACAAGAACGAGAAAGAAGTAAATACAAAATGGGTTTGACTATTTCGAGTCTCCTAACCCGACTATTTGGTAAAAAGCAAATGCGGATACTAATGGGTGAGTAGTCCCAGTCCTGGAATTGGAAGATTTAAGTTTTCAGAAAGAACCTGGATACGATTTTATTCTTTGCTAGCGATGTACCTTTGTCTTTGTGTATCTTTATCATAATTCAACAGAAAAATATCAAAATGAACCTTCTCCCCTGCCTTCAGCATACATTCTTTTCCATGTGGGTTGTTTGGTATCATTGGGTTATCGTTTTTTACTTGTTCCCAGAAAACAACAACGTCAAGAACTTACGTGGTAGCAGCTTATTGCTATAGTAGCTATAATCAAATCATAATGCTACGTCGTGAATATTAAAATTGAATTCTGATGACAAAATCGTATCGATAAAATTTAATGGGGAGAGTACGATATTATTCAAGTTAAAAAATTAGTTACACCCTCGATAATAGGTGTTTGTTTAAGAAAAAATTGTCTGATTGCAAATTCATGTCAGCCTAGACACGTCTTTGGTTTTTATTTTTGCTGTCAATCGCTTAATTTATATATGCGGCAAAGGTTTTGTCAGTTCACGCCTAGTCTTAAACTGTATTTGTTATAATAAATAGCAAATGAAATTTTTTACCCGACTGTGATCAGCTGCAATTATATTTCAGTTGTAAACAAATAAACTATATAGTTTCCTTTGCATTGCATTTATGAAATAATAATTGTTATTTTTATATTCCTGTGGCATATAGCCAAGGTAATGACAAAAATATTTAAAATGACCAATCTTAAGTCACTTAACTGAAAATGTAAATCTTATTACTTTTCATACGTGATCATGTATAACAATTCTTTTTTAAACTTCACCTTGAAGTGGCGTGAGAAATTCTATTAGTTCTTAGTTTTCACTAAAAATTATAAATTCTAAACAATATAATTTATCGATTTCGATTAATGTTTTACATCTTTCGATTGTTTTAAATCTTCGCTTTGACGTGTCGTATCGTTTACAGGTAAAAGTTCATAAATATAATAACTATACATAAAGTTATTTGTGTCTTGTCCCCGACAATAATACAACCACTCAATTTGCTTGAATTTATCCTTCGTTTATTTTAGTTATTTGAACATTATATCAAATACCCAAATTCTATAGAATAATCATTTAATAACAATTTCCTGAATATAAAATAAAAAAAATTAAAAACATTACTCCGAATATTTTCATTATTTAAAGCTGCCGTCGCATGCCCGAGACTGTTGTCACGCCCCCGACTTGTACAAAATTAAAATTAATAATCGAAGAAACCTGCTGAAAAACGAGGTCTTATGGGTTCAAATAGAGCCATATTTGTACATAAGATTACTTCTACTCGCATTTTTCCGATTCAATCATGTTTCTATTTACTTCCGAGATTTAGTTCCATGAACAAAAAATCGTAATCCACTGAAACTAACCTTAGTGAAGTAGTTCAATTATTGTTTAAAGTCTCATCAAAACTGTTTGTAATGCACGTGACGACCTTGACTACTTCGAAAAAAGCATTTGATTTGTAAGTTTGCCAAGATTACAAAACACTTGTATTTAGAGTAAAACGTAGGAACATATACGACGATGAAATCGGAAGAGATTACTTTAGATTAGACTTTAGAGTAAACACATGCAATGTTATTTTTGACAATTTGCTGTCTGATTTCCAGTTCGGTGTGCTTATTGATTTGGTAAGTTGGGATAATGCTTATATGCGTAAAAGAGCCAAATATTTACAAAAACCATTCAGACACGATTTAGAGTGTTCATTTGATGATGAACTTATCAATTTCAAAGCTTGTCTTGATTTATAACAACAGAATTCAAAGGGGTTAACGGCAATCGAAACTTTTTAGTTAAAAAAAAAAAATGGTCTTGATACAGTGTTTCCAAATACCTATTGACAGAGTATATAGAATGAATTTTCCATGGTTGTCACGAATTGCAGTGGTGAGAGATAGTTTTCGTGATTGAAGCGGACCAAAAATTACTTATATGAAGTCAACCATATTTGTCAATCTCGCTTAAATACTTTGGCATTATTATCAAAAGAAGCGGGCATTTTACGTTCACTAGATTGTGATTATCTTATTCATAGCTTTGCGTTTAGAAAATCACGGCGTAAGACCATGAAAATATGGTACTATACGTAAACAAAATTAGATCAGTAAAAAAGCGATAGTGTCGGATATCCGGATAGTGCTGAATATCCGAATAGTTTCAAATATCTGAAACTATTATTAAGAGATTAAAATAAAAATAAAAATAAAAATAAAGATCCAAAACCAAAAATTAGACCAAGAGATACACAACTACACTTGTTGAAATATTCTATTCAATAATGAAATTCAATATAATATGGAAATAAAAGATGACCCACATTTACTTACAATGCTTAATATGACATTTTTAGGGTTTCCTATAGAGGTACACAAAATATCGAATCTTGTAAACACTTTATTATGATACTTTTGAATTCTTATTACAGGTGATTTGAATTGTAAATTGTTACGGGTAAAAGGTATATCCAAAGTAGCAGAATGCCGACTAAAACGAGTCGGGTAGTGAATGCTTTATAACAAGTTCCGTGCTCTAACCACTGTTTTTAATTTGTCATAACTACACGCTCAAATCAATGAATCTCATAAATATAAAAAAAAAGTCCATTAAACAGTTAGTTCACCAAGGTATAGGTTCCATGTAAATTAATATGAAAGAATCCCTGATTGCTCGGATCCCGATCCATATCCGGATCCGGGTATCCGAAACTATCCGGATATTTGAAACTATACCTATACCTAACGTCTTCAGTCGTTTCCACAAATCTTTCCCTGGCTCAAAAGGATTAATTGCGTCCGCATAGTATCGCGTTTTTGCAGCCCTTATTTCTGAAACAACACGATTTGGAAGTCTCGAGTAGTACGTGAAAAACTCTTGGAGTTTGAATTTTCGCCACTTCTTGTAAGAACTGTCACGTTTTTTCATTAGTGAAATGATATTGGGTGTCAACCAAGTGGGCGACATAATTTTCTTAGTTTAAGTTTTAAGAGGTATGTGCTTATTGAAAAGGAAGAGCTATTGGTTATGCAAAAAATCAACTTGATCATATGATGAAGGCATGCAGTATATATTTTCTCATCTAATGTTGATGACATCTCTTTCTAAAGGCATATGGTCAGTATTTTTGAGGTCTCTAAGCCGAAAGAGAGTAGTATCATTACAATTTTTTAAAATGTAGGATAAATTAATTAAGTCATGCTTCGAAAAGCCCGGAGCCACAAATTGTGAGTAAGAAACTTTATCACTAATGAAAAACACATCTATAAGCGAACTAGAATCAGTGAAAAAATGCGTAGGCTTTGTAATGTTTACTGGTACTAAATTCATTGAGTTCATGTCATCAATAAACACATTAGAAACAGAAGTATCCATAAGGTTGCAATTCATATCACCACATACTACAACATAAGACTCCCCCTCCTACACGTTCCATTCTGTCAGATCTATCTGTATGGGTAATAGCCTTCCAAAGAATAAAACCTATCACTAACATCGAGAAAACACCAAGTTTCAGAAACAAAAATTAAGTGTATTAGAATTTATGAATGTATGCCTTAGTTCATCCATTTTTTTATTAATATTTTGCGCATTAAGATGGCAAATTTTGAGGTTAGTCCCCTGCGCATTAAGGCTTCGAACTTTATTATGTAAATCTTCACCTACGTCGACAATGGAATTCGTTAAGATGTTATTAACCGCGTCCTTTAAACTTAAATCTACAATTAGAACAATCAGAAACACAATCACATAAGCATGCAAAATATACAAAGCAATAAAAGAAAGAAAAATAATTTACCTTGGCCATGGAACAAAAACTTCTAAGCATTGAAGAGAAATTTAAAATATTAAAGAAATACAAATTTAAATACAAATGAAAAAAACGAAACTATGTTAAAATCAATAAGTGAATAAAAAGATAAATAAGACTTAGAATGAAATATTTTTTTAAGCTTAGATTTAATTATTTGGCATATTTTGTTGAATTGAGCCCAAAGTACAAGATGCGTTACTTGCCAACCCTGGGATTGGGTAACTGTCATTCTCTGTCTTAGCTCGGTCATCATTTTTCGTAACAAGATCATGCAATTGTTTCGCACTTTCAACAGGTATGCCTCTTGCATTCGCCGACAATTTAACGAATACCAGTCCCTTTTATGTGTATTCCGTGAAAAAAGCTTGTTTTTTTATCTTTGGATGCACTTTGTAATAGTTCCTGATTCCTCTTAGTTAAACACTCATTTAAGTAACAACTACGAGTTGCGTCTGAATTCAAACCCAGATCGCGGAGGCAAAGGTCTCTGTCTCAGTGTTGGAGTTGTGTTTTTGATTGACTCGAAAGATGGCTTTGATGTTAGGAATATTGCAATGAATTGTAGTGCATAGATTATTAAAGATGTTATTCAAATCTATTTCATTGCAAATAGGTACACCAAACAAGACTGCATCTGATGCCACCTCTTTACGTTCTATTGTGTCAATATGTTTGTGCATTTCAATAATCTGTTTTGTTAGATTTTTAGGGTATGATTGTTGAGTTTCAAGTTTGTCTACGCGCTCGTTTACTTCAGCGAGTTTGCCGTTTATGAAATTTATCTTTACTGTCCATTCCTTTAGCATATTTTCAATTTTTAAAGAAAATTCATTACGTATTTGGTTTAATAAAATGTTTGTTTGCTTCTTCAATTGAGCTACTAAATCGATGATTGTTAAGTATGCGTTAGTTTTGGTTGCATCATTGACTATGGGCTGCATTGGTGTGCGGTCACGTGAAGTGGCGTTGTTGTTGTTGACAACAGCCTGATTTTCCATAGAAGTTGGCTGATATCTGGCATTAAGTTGAAGGTTTGCTGAGGCTGAAGCAGAGGTGAGCTGTTCGGCGTTTAGATGATGGTGGTGATTGAATGCGGTACCGGAAGGGAGGGTATTTGTGGTGTTGTGTTGCCTGGGTGTGGAGTCGCCGACGGCAGGGAATCGGTAGTTTTATGCGTTGACGGGAGATGAAAGTTAATGTTATTATTTTTTGTTCAGCAGTGGTGGTGTAGCAGGATTTTTTTTTTGCAAGTCAATCTGCACCTGTTGTTCGATTTCGTGCGCGTGTGTCCATTTTGCCAATGCGATTTAGATTCATATGTAGTACAAAGAAAAAAATAAACTTTTTTAATGTAGATTCCAATTTAACTTTTAAGTTGTTGGAAATACAGAGTAGGTAGGTATAGGTACTTTTATTTACTGATCAGAGTAAAAAGTTGATTTATTCAATTTGATTTGGACATACGGAACGATCGCACTATTGTTACACTATAATGAAAACATGTCTAGTCACAACCAGTCGTCTAACTCAACTCTAATTGCGTTAACATCGTGTTCTAGATAGCGGCTTTCATTTGTAAGTGACCTATTTCCCTAACCGGCAAATTCACGGTTAGACTTCCATTTACTTTGTTATCTCTCTTCTATACTCTGAGTGCATTTCTTAAATAAACTTCATTAGTTTTATAAAACAAAAAGCCCAATCCCGACGGGCTTAAATTAATGTGAACCGATTACCCGCCTATTAACTCTCCACCGAATAAAAGATCGAATCAAACAAAAAATATCATTGAATACCCGCCAATACCTTCCAGTTCTACCTTTCAAAACCCGAAATTTATCTTGACTTCCACCAAAGATGGGAAAAAACCTATCTCCAGCGTTAGTGTTTTTGTGCTTAAAAAGATATAGACTCAATAAGCAAAGAGTATGAAACAATCACCCAGCTTCGTTATGGTTTTGATTTGATTGATTGATTATTTGATTTTATTAACTGATTTAAAAGAGTACAATTTACAATGGTAATATATACAAAAATCCTTAAGCATGGCTTAAAGCCGTCTGCCTGATTGACATAAGTTTACCAGTAAGTAGTTAATATTTAATATATAATTAATTCACAAAAACAAAAAAGTAAAATATATACAGGTGTTTTTTTTTTTTTTTTTTTTTTTTTTTTTTTTTTTTAAATTTGTAAGCCTGTTTTTTTTTTTTTTTTTTTTTTTTTTTTCAAAAGTCTTCATTTAATATTTTTAATCTATATGACATTGCATATCTATAAAAGTTATACAACTGGGTAATATCTCCTTCGCAATTAAGAATCTCCAGCACTTCTCTTTGCGTTTTCACATCACTCCCAAGAAAATGTCTTCGTATTTCTTTCAGAATGGGACATATTCCTATGAAATGTATTACGTCTTCTCTCACTGCTAGGTTACAAAGACTACAAATCACAGGCAGATCTTCACGATGTGGAATAAAGTTTAGTCTTATTAGCTCTCCTCTCGTTTTGAATGTAGCTGATATAAGCTTCTGACTATAGTTAGACCGGAAATAGTTTCTTTCACAAAGATTGTGTTGCAGTACGCTATATGTTACTCTGTGTTCAGAAGAAGTCGCCTTGCTAATGCATTCAATTCTGTATTTGTCATCCACTTTTGCGACGAGGGTGTAGAGCGCTTCTTTAATATCTCCTGGGTTGCTTAGGTTCAGATTAAAATTGTGCTGGCAATAGTCTGCAAGCTCTTTTAGTTTTTCAAACCACAGATTTTTTTTCCTAATGGTATACAGAGCTATTGTTTTCGGCAATCTGTCATCCGGCATGTTAAGCACTTTAAATAGGTAGTCGATATGAAATTTTAGTGTTTTAATGAACAGCGGTGACAATCCGGTTTCTATGTTTACCATGTAATTTGGTGTATTTCTGGGTAGTTGGAAACATCTTTTGACATAAAATCTTAACAATTTTTCTACCATTTCGTACTCCTCATAACCCCATGTTTGAGCAGCATACATCATCACTGATTCCGCCACCGAAATGAATACTCTATATTTTACGCTGTGCGAAATAAATTTATTTTCAAAGCATCTTTTCCACGTTGAACTTAATGCGCATTTTGATTTGAAAAGTTTTTCTTTTAAATGAGTTTCCATATTGAGATTACTTGTTATAATAACACCAAGATATTTATAGGCCCTCACAATTTCAATCGGTACGTTGTTTAAATACCATTTTTCGTTTCTGGATGTTCTGCCAGCTCCTTTTTTAAAAATCATCACTTTAGATTTGTCCAAATTAACACTTAAGTTCCACAACTTACAATACAAATCTAAACGATTAATCATAAGTTGTAGAGTTTCAGGCGAATATGAAAAAAGGACAACGTCGTCCGCAAACATGAGGGCTTTGATCAAAACTCCGGCAAATTCTATCCCGCCTGGTAGCCAATCAATAAGATCGTCTATAAAGAGGGCGAAAAGGTAAGGACTCAGCGGACAACCTTGTTTTAACCCCATTGTTGTATCAAACCAGTTTGACAGTTCCTCCCCGTTCCATACCGCTGCCTTGTTCCCAACATATAGGCTCTCTAAAACTTTTCCAAATGTTGCCGTCATTCCAGCGTTGTATAGCTTGTAGAATAGAGCTTTTCTGTCAACAGTGTCAAAGGCTGCCTTAAAATCAACGAAGAACACATATAACTTCTTTTTCTGTTCCAGAAAAGTTCCCGCAATACTTCTTAACACAAATATATTGTCGCAAGTGGAATATCCGCTGCGAAAACCCGCCTGGAACTCTTTAAGCTTTTTTTTATCATTAATCCATTTGTCTAGGCGATTGTTTAAAAGTGATACAAATAATTTATAAGTGGCATTTAAAAACGATATTCCTCGATAATTTTTTGGATCGGCTATGTCTTCTTTCTTGTGAATTGGAAATATGATCGATGTCTTAAACTGATCTGGTATCTCACCTGTTTCTAGTATTTTATTGAATGACTCCGTAAGTTTTTCAAAAAGTTCCACCGTTCCATATTTCACAAACTCAATAGTGATTCTATCCGTTCCTGGTGCTTTTCCGTCTTTCAGTCTGTTTGCCGTCGAATACACTTCTTCATACGTAATAGGAGCATCGAGAATAGGATTGATGAAAAAAGGTTTTGCATAAAGAGCAATTGGTGCTGCTATTGCTGGATTCAAAAGTTTTTGGAAGTACTCTTTTAGCAAAACGACAGATATTTTGTCGCTGATTTGAAGACTTCGACCGTTGAAGTTTTTTACCGACTGCCAAAACTCTTTCGTGTTTCTACATTCCGTTAGTTTCAAAGCTGCGTTTTCATGAAACTGTACTTTTTTTACTTTGCATATTTTTTTATAGTATGTATTTGCTTCAATATAGAGTCTTTTAAAATCATTATTATCAAATTTACGGAATGCTCTGAGCCATCCAAATGATTTTTTTCGAGCCATTTCGCACTCACCATCAAACCACTTCTCTTTTCGTTTCATTACGAGCTTATCCGGTTGTTTGCCACTTGGGTATGAAGCTTTAATAATGTTTTCAATGTCACACATAGATAGCTCTCTTTCCGATTGCAGGTTTTGATTTAAATTCTGCCAATACTCTGTTGCTTTGACATCCTTCCATTTCAGTTTTGGGGGGAGTTTAAGCTTCCTAGAGTTAACTTCAGGAGCGACATACGGATTAAATTCAACAGTTATTGGCATGTGATCAGAATAGGGCTAACTCAGCACTTCAAAGTCATGAATTAGTGACATCCGTTCTCCTCTTGCTAGGCAGAAGTCCACTACTGAAGAACCTTGCTGCCCTACAAAAGTGTATTCGCCTGCTTTGTCCGATTGGCTCACCCCATTCATGATAAACAGTCCAAATGCGTCGCATAGTTCCAACAATTTTTTTCCTCTTGCATTCAAAGTTACATCCTTTGATGATCTTATGTTGCCTGCTTACATATTTTCCTTGCCTGCTTCATTTCCCATTCTTGCGTTTAAGTCACCAATAATCATGACATTATCCACGTTGTTTCGTTCTAAAAAATCGATCAGTGATCCGAAGTCAGTCTCCCAATGGTTACAATTGATGTATGAAGGTATTATAATATAAATATTAGAATTTATAACCAATTTTACGAAAGTAACATTTTCCTCTGAAACGAATTCACAACATATATTTTTGATAGACTTCTTAAATCCAAAGTAACATCCACCACTTGGTCTTCCTTTCGTATTTAATCTTTTTGCTCCAATTTGCATCCAATGATGATTTAAATCTTTAAAACGTTCGCTGTACAAATTATAATTTTCTTCCACTACAAATGTTTCATACAGAAACACAAAATCATAAATATTTAATAATTCATAAAAATCTGAGTAAATTGACTTATTATAAAGGCCTGCTATATTATAACTTAATATTTTAAATTGTTTTAATTCATAATTTAATTTAATGTTATGGCAGACGGCGGCGCCTTTACCCTATTATGAATTCAAATTGTGTACGGGTTGTGTCCTGGCTAAGCTGCTTCCAGTTTGACTGCTAGATGTCGCTCTCGTCGATGTGTTCCCATTATTTAAGTTTTGACGTTCATCAACTTCAATCAGTTTGCCCAGCTAATTGCTGTCAAGCTGATAAATTTGCTTTATTTCAGACATTCCATCCGCATTGTTGCATACAAGTCCCAAAGTTTGGCTCCATCTGAATAATTTATCGTTGATAAACATGTTTTCATCTCTCACAGATACTTTAATTGCTGGGTTTAGTTCCCTAAGCCTCTTTCTCAATTTCAACAGCTGGTTTCGTTTTTGCCGTATTGTGATTGGAAGGTCTTTGAAGATCGACTCGCATCATCAGGTTGTTCTCTGTGTTTCTTTTTTGCATTTCATCGATTCGGTATTCCAAAAGTTCGCATTTTTCTTCGAGGGCGGTCACTTTGTTGTTTAGTTGGATATTTTGTTCGAGCATTTGTCTATTTGCAATGGCGATCGCTTCAATGTCTGTTTTTTTTGCAGTGTCTTTCAACTTGAAGTCGAGCAATCCAGCGATCATATTAGCTAGGTCGGTTTTTGTCATATTTCCCACGCATTCTTGGGATTCAGCCATATTATCGCAGACTTGGGTTTTCTTTTGTCTGTTAAAGTTTTCAGGGGATATTTCGCCTACTTTGCGCTTGTTCATATGCACTTTCAGTGAGGTTATGTGCGTTTTTCGTATATATATGACAAAATAATGAATAAAAACTCACTTGACCTATGTATTTGATGTGCCTTTTAATAGCTTTTGTTAAATCAACTTAAATAACACTTTAATTTACTTTTAAATTCAGATAATTTTACTTTTTTCTCGGAGCTACTTAAAAATTCACCTACTCTTACAAATTGACAGCTGTCAATCAACTTCGTTATGGTAACATACTAATTTTCACAAAGAATACAAAAATAGCTGAGAAATTTATGACAGTTTATAACATTGCTAATCAGTGCCCTGTAACGGTAAAATACCACGACCGTCTCAACTCCTGCAAAGAAATTGTATCCGCTCCCTGCCTTAAAAATATTCCCGAAACTGAAATAGTTTCCGAAATGTCCATACAAGGTGTCACGGAAGTATTTAAATTCACCAAAAAAAATTGATGGTAAGCAAGAACCTACCGGACTAATGGTCTTCACTTTTGATCTGTATCAACCGCCAACTTCAGTGGAAATTGGCTTTTACAAAGAAAAAGTGAAGGAATACATTCCCAATCCCATGCGGTGTCGCAAATGTAAAATACTTGGTCACATTATTAAAAGGTGTACCAGTAACTTCCCACCACATGAAAATGCACCAGCAAGCTGTTCACGTGTAATGTGTGCAAACTGCCCCGAAAATACTGAAATAAATGCAGCATGTCTGAAGCCAGACGCTTGTATAACTTGTCGAATCCCCAAACTCAGCTTATCACAACCTCTTACATAAATGTAGCAAAGGAAGGTAACAAACATATTTCCGTTAGTAGCACTTCACATGAAAAGCCACCACAAAAAGAAGATTCAATAAAAACAACAGTAAAACAACGTTTTTTGGACAGTCACAAATCAAATAAAACTATCTCTGTCTCTAATATAGAACATCTTTCTTCCTCTTCCAAACCGACAAATACACAAGCAAGCATTTCTACTGAAAAACAAGCCACAAATACTCTCAAACACAAAACACACGACATTCACTCACAACCTCCAGCACCATAAATAGAACATGCAAGCAAAATAAACTTAAACCCAACCTTATTATCTAATTCTTCATCCACTTCCAAAAACAACAACGCACCTGAAAAAATGAAGGGTAAAAACACTTTCAGCTTAATGATTGCAATCGTAATCTTGTTGCATATAGTTCACTAGCTTTTTGTCAAAAAAGTTATGTAAGTTAAACTGAAACAAGCGGAAATTTGCGTATTGACAAGGTGCTCACTCTTCGTCAACTGATGAGTGCAAAGTGAGCATCCGCACGAAACGCCATTTTTTCATGGACTAAAGGCCATAAAAAGCTAATTTGAATCAAAAATGAACTTCAACGATTCCGATATCGATTCAACAGACGATGTGTATGGTAACAGCGCATCACCTATATCCAACATAACACAATCTCTTATCAAAAAAAAAACAAATATTTTTAAACCAACTTATATCTGATGATCATGAAAATGAACCCGAATTGTAAACAATAACCCGCACTTAGACCCCCGCTGATCGCTTGTCGAGATGCCTGGACCATCGACGAACATTAAAGGCTACTTAAACAATTATGACGAGCTATGTACTCTTATTAAGGAACTTTCACCAAATTTCATTTCCTTGCAAGAGACTCACTGCGCCGTCCAATCCAAGCAACTCTTTCACAACTGCTTTACAGGACACTTCTTGAACTTCCCAACAAATGTTACGAACGTCCAAGGCATTGGCGTTCTGATAAGAAACAACATTTCTCAGGAAAGACTACCCATCAACTCCAACATATAAGCACTTGCAATTGACCTGCAGATTTCAATAAAAATAATAATTGTTTCGATATATATTTTCCCGGGCCAAACCTTTTCAGAAAATGATCTTTCTAATATTCTTAACCACATTCAAACACATTCTTATTTATTGGTGATGTAAATGCATGGAATGTGTTATGGGGATCCCCTAAAACTGATTCCAGAGGTACAATTGTTGAGGATTTCTACTTTCATCTAATCTTTTCTTTTAAATGATATCCCCAACGCATTTTTCCACCCACAATACATTCACCCACATCAATATAAGCTGCTGATGCTGTGAGCTTCTACCCAAAACTAATTGGTGTACCATAGGTGACCTTCACAATAGCGATCATTTTCCTATTTTACCAACCATTGACTTCGGCCAACAAAGCATACAGTCTTGGCCTCCATCAAAATTTAAAACGGACTTAGCAAATTGGCCAATGATCGGCTTTTATATAAATAAATATTTGGAAAATAAAAGCCCAGACTTAAACCCGAATAAGGAAGCTGTTCTTTTTGGAAAAATCAGCCAATATTTCTATATCGTGGAAACTCGAACTCACTAATCTCCGTAATATTAAGATCACGGCCTGGAAAATATTTAAAAAACACTAAACCAATCCAACCTTGTAATTTACAAAAATGCGAATGCTGCCTTTAGGAGGGAAGTTAAAATAAGCAAAGCCGAAAGCCTACACGCTTTCACCTCAACAATAAGCAAACACTCCTCAACTGCTAAAATATAGAACAATATACGATGCTTAACTGGTAACTTTTCCCCTAAATTAATAAAATGTATGATGTCCGCCCAGGGCCCTATTTCAAACCCGAATGAAATATGCAATTTTTTTCCCAAAACTTGGTCAGAAGACTCTTATATGTCTTTTTCCAAAAAGCAATCGCACGATGAAAGAAGACTGACTCAACAACACCGTTACTATAACCTCAATTAATACCTCTGCTCACAAATCGAAAAGCCTATTGAAGTGAGGGAACTTGAAAGTTGCTCAAAGCTTATAGGTAAGACCCCAGGTAGAGACAGAATATCTTATCCTATGTTAAAAAATATGCCTACAGAATCCATACTCCGGCTTTTACAGCTTTACAACAACATCTTCTCAACTGGAGCTATACCTCTTAGCCGATGCGTCATTCCGCTTACTAAGCCTGAAAAAGAAATAAGTTCAATTGCTGGCTACCGTCCAATTTCTCTCGTGTCTTGCATCTCCAAAATTCTGAAAAAATTGTTGCAAAACGGCTACAATGGTTTACAAACAAACTTAATTTAATAAACCCTAGTCAAACTGCTTTCAAAGCAAGTATTGATGCACTCATGCATATTGACAGTTATACCACTAACGATTTATCATCCCGAAAAATCCAACATTATCTCGTGAAATAAATGACTGGATCATTGCATTTACGAAGACGACCTTTGCATCCTGTGTAAATTTAATGATTTGGTAAAAACTAACCAAATTCTTACTAACGTAGTTAAAGATATTTGAGCATGGTCAAACACATCTGGTGTATATACAAATTAAATTTGAGTTTTAGAATTTTTATAAAAAAATATTACTTCCTATTCTCATCAAGAGAATAGGGCAACCGAAAATGAAACACAAATTTATTTGTATGATATTAAATACTTTATTTGAGCTTCAGATCCCTTACCACTGGTGGGGGGAAATCTTCGGCTATACGTTGTTGATGTATCTTTAAAACTAAACTAGAATGAGATCTTGAGATCCCTTTTATATCATAATTATGCTAACGCATCAAATCTTTGTTTGACTGCGGATGATACAATGATTCAATGTTGTGAAATACTTTGGTATCCATTTGATACTCATGCACAAGCTGCTGAAGGCAAGAAAGTGTTGATATGGAATTTATGTCTTTTTGGTCGCTTTATTTGTTTACATTTGATATACATTGTATACTCTTACAAAGTTGCTGAAGGCAAAAGTGTTGACTATAATATTTAATGTTCTTTCTGATCATTGTATCATTAATTGGTTTTCTTATTTTTGGTTTGTTTACATTTGATTGAAATCAAAGTCAAGTTTTTGTTTCTGTGTATCTTTAATAAGAATATTTGATATATGTGAGGGCGCACAAGTGAGCTTGGATATAACACCCCCCTCTTTAGATTCTTCTAAGGGTCGGAAAGTGACCGTTGGAAGACTTACATTATTTATTATCTTCCTTTTTCTACTTTTTAATGTTATATAAACATAAATTATTACAATTATTAAAATGATTAAAATGATAAAATATATTTTGAAACTCGACTTTTTATGGTTATATTTTAATTCTTCTATTTCTTTTACATTGTTTATGTTTTGATATTTTAATTCTTCAAATGTTAATTCTTCAATTTTGGTATAATTGATATCTAATATTGTATTAGGAATTATAAGTTCATGTTTATAATTTTTTCTTTCATATGATTTGTTATTTATTTGTATTTTACAATTTTCAAATCTAATAAGGTAGTTACCTTTAATTTTAATTTTTTGATTATTACAATTTTGATTAAGCTCTTGTAATTGAACATTAATTAATACAAGATTATTATTTCCTATTTCTAATACTTTTTCATTTATATTTCTTATAAGTTTACAATTCATTGATTTTTTAAGTATATTTTCTATACAATCATCATTTATTTTGGTTAAATTTTGTACGTTTTTAGTACTGTCATAAATTATTTGATCTTTTGTCAGATAAAGGTTTTTGTCTATTTTTAATTGGGAATTATTATCCTTATTTGGAATGGGTTGAACGTATATCTTTTTATACAGTTCATCTGTATATTTGGGTACTTTAATTATGAATATAATATTGGTTTTATATAGGGCTAAACTGAGTTCTAATTCTTCCAAGTTATTTATATTAATGCCGTATTTATCTATTTCTTCTTCAGTTAAAATATCTCTGCTAAGTACTCCTAATCTTGAAGTCATTATTATTTCTTTTATTTTTTCAATGTCCTCATGTAAATATTCAAGGTTTTCTCTTAACTTTATTTCGTACTGTATTTTAGCTATATCTTTTACGTAATCGTAGCTTTCTGTAAATGTATTGATTCTTTTGATTATTTCATTAGTTTCATTATTTAAAGTTTCAGTAAGTATTTTGATTTGTTTATTAAATTTTTCATTTATTATTATTTGTTTATTTAAGTTCATTATTTCAATATGATTGTTTTCTTCAATTAATTTTAAATGTTGTTCGATATCTTGGCGATCATTGTCGTCCATAGTTCCGAATAAAAATTTCATACCTGTTCCTAAAATATTTATTAATCCTCTTTTTCGTCTATTTGATTTAGGATGGGGTAAGAGTACTTCAAATTCTTTTCGTATTTTTGACATTTTCTTTATGAAACTGTCATTTTCTTCAGGAATTCTTTTAACGTTCCTTTCCATAATTTCTATGTTATTTTCATATTCTGTCAAATTAATTATATGGATTATAGTATCATAACTTTCTATTAGTGGATATTCTTCTAGTTGGATCAAAGTGAATCCGTTTCCTTTATTTAAGTCAATGACTTCCAATTCTGCTCGTACTTGGTTGAGGGTTATCATAATCATCATTATTATCATTACTTTCTGTATTATCGCCATTGGTTGTAACATTTGATGCGATTTCTTTATTGGATCTGGAATTGGATAATTTAGTTTGTTGAAATTTTTTCTTTTTCCTAAATTGATCTTTATGAAGAATTCTATGAGGAATTTTCTTAAATCTGTTTCCTTCTTGTAATGTATATTTTTTATCAGTTTTATTAATAACTTTCACCTTTTTATGTTTAGGTGCGATTTTATTTTTTATTTTCTCTTGTTCTGTTACCTTTGCATAATTCTCGTCTATGCTTGCATCTTTTCTATTTATGTTTAATTTGTTTAATATTTTAATTTTATTTTCTTCAATTCTTTTATAGATTATTTCATTGTCAATTTTATTAAAATGTACGTCGATAGGTTTTTCTTTTGTTGTTAAATGAATAACATTATTATATGTAAGTATTGCATTTGTTGTATGGTCTATAGGTTCAATTTCTTCACCTGAATCTCGAACTTGAGTTAACATTCGGATATGTTCATTAAGTGTGCTGTGAAGGCGTTCTATGTCTGAATTGCCTGTATGCCGGTTGGCTGTACAATAATGTATACTTATTTCATTGTTTTCTAAAAAATTCTTTAATGTTTCAGAAACGAAGGCGTTTTCGTTATCAAGCGTTATTTGCTGAGGTTTTTTCATATATGTAAAAATTTTCACTAAAGCATTTAAAACGTCTGTGTATGTTTTATGTTTTATAGGTTCGATAGCAGCATATTTACTAAACTTATCGATGCATGACAGATATTTCTTTTTGTGATTTAAGAACCATATATCTATGTGGTAGTGTTCATTTGGATTTTTCGGCGTTTCTGTTTTTTCATATGGTAATTTAATTGGATTTCTTTCGATTTTAGTCATACATAGATGACAATTATTTATTTGTTTATTTATTAGAGTCTTGAAGTTTGGTATATAATATTTTCGATTTAAATCAAGGTATATTTTTTCTATACCTATATGGTTATTATTTTTATGTGTCTTTAATATAATTTCGTTTGCTTCGTCTATTTTTAGATCTTGCAAGAGCTTTGTGCTTCTATGTAATATTTTATTACTTAATTTATTTTCTTTCTTCCATATGTTTTGGAAGTGATTAAATATTTGGTCATCTTTGACATATATGCAATTTAGCATCGTAGTATCTACTTCTTTTATTATATTTATGAAATCTTCTTTAAACTCTTTACGCGTGAATCTAACTCTTCTTTTTCCAACATGTGGGTAAATAATTTCTTGATGATCATGTTCGTTGATTTCAAGGATTATTTGTCTGTTAAAGAAATTAACAGCTTTTTCACTAATAGGAATTAAATTCGAATTATCTGACTCAGCACTATGTTGAGTTGCTAGATCGTCTTCCTCTAAAACGTTTATTTTTACTCTAGATAGAGCGTCGGCAACTTTATTTTCTTTGCCCTGTATATATTCTATCTTGAAGTCGTATTCTTCAAGCTTAATTTTCCATCTTTGAAGCTTGCTGTTGGGTTCCTTCAAAGTAGATAGCCACACCAAAGGTCTGTGGTCGGTTTTCACTGTAAATTTTCTTCCATACAAATAATGTCGGAATTGTGTTGTTGCCCATTCTATGGCCAGTGATTCCTTCTCTATAGTGGAATAGTTACATTCATGTTTGTTCAATGTTCTTGAAGCAAAACACAATGGTCCATGCGTTTGACTTAAAACCGCACCGATTGCGAAATTAGACGCGTCCGTCGTTAGAACGAATTCTTTGTTGAAGTCTGGATGTCTGTTTATTAGATCATCTGACATAATTTTTTTCAGTTTATAGAATGACTCTTTGTATTCTTTATTTTCAATGTTTATTTTAGCATCTTTTTTAAGACATAAGGTCATTGGTTTAATTATAGCCGCATAGTCAGAAATGAATTTTCTATAGTAGCCAGTTAGTCCGAGAAAAGACTGAATTTCTTTTACGCTCTTTGGAATGGGGAATTTTTTAATTGTTTCAATTTTTTTAGGGTTAGGTTTGACACCGTGTTGTGTTATTATATGTCCCAAGAATTCGGTTTCTTTGCGTAAGAACTCAGATTTGTTTAGAGATACCTTCAGATTTGCGTTCTTAAGTGTTCTCAAAATACTATGGAGCGAATCCATGTGTTCCTGCAGGCTAGCTGAGAATATGATGATATCATCGAGATAAACATAACATATTTTCCCTATGTATTCTTTTAGGACTTCATTCATGAGTCTCTGAAAGGTTGCAGGTGCATTCTTTAAACCGAATGGCATCCGCACGAACTCATAATGACCCGTTAGAGTAGAGAAGGCTGTTTTTTCTCTATCCTTCTTTTCAACTTCAATTTGGTAAAAACCTTTTGTCAGGTCTAGTGTCGAAAAATAGTTACAATGACCTAATTTATCTAGTATTGACTCAATGTTAGGTATAGGGTATTTATCTTCTTTTGTAGTAAGATTTAATTTCCTATAGTCAATAACAATTCTCCATTCTTTATTTCCAGTGTGATCCTCTTTTTTAGGTACCACCCAGATGGGAGCATTATAAGGTGAACTTGAAGGTTGAATGACCTTCTGATCGAGCATCTCTGTGATTTGCCGATCTACTTCTTTTTTGTGAATTTCCGGGTATCGGTAAATTCTTGTATATATGGGTGAATCATGTTCCGTAGGAATGTTGTGTTTAACGTGGTTTGTAAATGACAAATCATCACCCTTTTTATAAAACGCATTTTTATTTTCTTTTATTAATTTTAATAATTTAAATTTTTCTTCCGTGTTTAAATGATCTGTTCTTAGGTCTTTTTCAATATTATCATCAAGAATAGTATTTTCCGGAAGCATATTATTGAAATAATTAATGGTTTCATCATACTCAAGTTCTTCGTCTAAGCTGAAGAACAGAGGTATTATTTCACCATTTAGTGTCATACTCTTATTTAAGTATTTTATTTCGGCATTATTTGGAATTAAAATATTGTTGCCTATAATTCCGTTAAAATTTTTATTAAAATTATGAACTTGAAATGCACATTCTTCTTTTACTGGAAGAGCAAATTTTCCTTTCGGTATTATTATGTCTTTTGTTATTTTTATAGGGCTACCTGCGGTTTGTATTATTAAAGGTTTTTTTCTATTTATAATATATTGCTGAGGAGCGTCTTCTTCTCTTAGAAGGCTATTGGTTGCTCCGGTATCTATCAAAAGCTTAATAAATTTACCATTTTTCCCTAGCTTAATATAGGGTAATCTGGGGTTTCCGAGGCTGTAGGCCGAAAATTTGCATCAGACCCAGTTTCATCGTTGTATTGTTCCACATAGTTAGTGGCTTTAGGTGCTCTCCTAAGTTGAGAGGAAGTCGGATCTTGTTCCATAGGTTCGAATCTTTGTGGAAACTGCCGATAATTATGGGGATTGTAATTATTATTTTGATAATTATTATTTTTTGGAATGTATGGCTTTGGGTGCCAATTTTGATGATTTTTGTTTTGGGGATCATCTCTAAAAGGATTGTTAGGATTTTTAAAATTTTTATGTGGGTTTTGGTTTTGTTTGTTTATTTTGTCTGAGTATTTATTTTTTTGTTTATCGTCAAAATTATTTTCTGATTTCCCTAAAAATCCTGCACTACTTAACTCGTGTAAAGCTAATTCTATTGTGCTTGGCTTAATTGAATATAAGATTGTTCGCATGTGGATTGGCAATCTTTCTTTAAAAATTTTTAACGCGGTTTCCGTGTTTCTTGGAATGTCTAAAATATTATTTTCTTGTAAACATTTTTGATTTAATAATGACAGCGATTTTTGTATGTAATTGTAAAATTTTATTACATCGCCGCGGTATTGCGCTGACCTAAGCTCTTCGTATAATTGATCACTGCTTCTGAAGCCACCAAAATTTTCTACTAGCATGTTTTTTATATCAGACCACTTAGTGAGGTGCGTATGTATTTCAATCGCTAATCTAGCTCTACCAATGAATTTCGATTTTAAAAGATTTATACACATTTTTTGACCTTGCTCGTCATATGTTAATAATGTTGGAATAATATCATCAACATTTTGAACAAAAATAGCTAAATCTTCAGTTCTTCCATCAAATTTTTCTAACTTTTCGATATAATGTATAGGATTAATTTCTAGGTTTCTTAATGCTACATTACCATTTGCTGCAGGTTGAGGTGCTGCTGCTGCTGCTGCTTGTTGCTGCATCCTTGTTGCCATTATTTCCATTTGTTGTTGTTGTTGTTGCAACTGTTCCTGTAGTTGAAGATTTTGTTGTTGTAAAGCTGCAATTTGTGCTGGGTCCATGATGTTTGATTTAGCTCTAATATTGTCAAATATAATTGATCGTCTTAAATGTTTTTCACTTTGAGCTTTTTTCGAATCCTTTTTGATTCGATTGAAAATATTTTTCATCTATTTCAGATAACTCTTTATTTTTTTTGTGTCACTATTTTTTTTTTCTCTTCTTCCTCAAATTATCCTTCCTCTACGGAATTTGAAACATTTATCATATGCACTGATATTGGTTTCGGATAATTTTCACAAAATTAATTTTTCGTATTCGTCGAAAAATAATTTTTTTTTCACTGCACTTATTAATTTTTGATGAATGTCATCGATATTCGTTCGATCATTCACTTATAATTATTTTGTGCCACGTTTGTTGATTAAAAAAAAAATTTCAAATGCACTCATTTAGTTTAAGTGAACTATCACTGAATTATTATTAAAGGGAAAGGGGCTTTTACTGATTTGCTTTCAGTGCACTTTTTCTTCACTTTAAATTGTTCAGAGTTCAAAATTCCGATATGCGTTCGGATTGAACTTATAGTTGCACTATTCACTTTTTGAGATTTTTATTATTATTTTTTTTTTCTACGCGTTGCAGTTGCACGTATTTTCGTTTCGCGGATACTATATTAAATTAGTATCCTACCGACTGCGCCAATTAAATTTGAGTTTTAGAATTTTTATAAAAAAATATTACTTCCTATTCTCATCAAGAGAATAGGGCAACCGAAAATGAAACACAAATTTATTTGTATGATATTAAATACTTTATTTGAGCTTCAGATCCCTTACCACTGGTGGGGGGAAATCTTCGGCTATACGTTGTTGATGTATCTTTAAAACTAAACTAGAATGAGATCTTGAGATCCCTTTTATATCATAATTATGCTAACGCATCAAATCTTTGTTTGACTGCGGATGATACAATGATTCAATGTTGTGAAATACTTTGGTATCCATTTGATACTCATGCACAAGCTGCTGAAGGCAAGAAAGTGTTGATATGGAATTTATGTCTTTTTGGTCGCTTTATTTGTTTACATTTGATATACATTGTATACTCTTACAAAGTTGCTGAAGGCAAAAGTGTTGACTATAATATTTAATGTTCTTTCTGATCATTGTATCATTAATTGGTTTTCTTATTTTTGGTTTGTTTACATTTGATTGAAATCAAAGTCAAGTTTTTGTTTCTGTGTATCTTTAATAAGAATATTTGATATATGTGAGGGCGCACAAGTGAGCTTGGATATAACATACATATATGCCGTATATACATATATGCCGTAAGCACTCTTGCTCGAAAACACTAACACTAAACATAAGTAATATTGTTATCAATTCAGTCAATAAATTAAGTATCTTAGGACTAATTTTTAATACTAAATACAAATGGAACGATCATGTCAACGAACTAAAAAAAAACTTGCTGAAAGAACAAATGTAATTAGTTATCTAGCTTCAAAAAAAAGTAGCGCTCACATAAACGTTCTATGCAATGTAATTTTATTTATTTTTTATTTATTTGGCTTAGTTCAAGCAGATAAAATAACAATATTTAAATAATTACCTATATAAACAAAAAAAACAATAATGATAATAATAATAAAATAATAATTGAAGATATTTACATTTTTTTTTTTTTATTTTTTTTTTTTTCTAACTCAAAAGCAATGAGATGTTTATGGGAGTTTAGCGTATAGGTCTCTTCTGAGGGAGGATAAGCTGTGGGAAAAATCTAGGATATTAAGTGCATGTGCACTGTTGGCTAGGCGTAGCATTCTGGTGATCGGGTTGAAATGGCCATAATTGGTACGATGAGTAGTGAGGTGGAAGAAAGGAACTGATCTTAGGTGGTATGGATTAGTATTGATGTGGATCAATTCGAGGAGCATAGAAGAATCTATAGCGCCAGTGATGATTTGATGTATAAAAAGTATGTCAGCTACTTCGCGGCGCTTGGCAAGGGAGTTAAGGTTTATTAATTGTAAGTGATCTTCGTAGGGGGCAAGATTAAGGGATCTGACCAAGGGAAACTGCGCAGTGCAAAGCGTAGAAACCTTCGCTGTACGGCTTCAATTCTATGTGAGTGGGAAATTTGATAGGGAGACCAAACCTGACAAGCATACTCAAGAATAGGTCTGACATAGGTGGTGTAGAGAGATTTGGTTACGTAGGGATTCGAAAATTCTTTAGACCAGCGCTTGATAAACCCGAGGGAAGAATTTGATTTTGCGATAATTGAATCGATATGAGTGCGAACATTGAGCTCTTTATCACATATAATGCCGAGATCGCGTATAGAAGAAACAAGGGGTATTGGTAAATTGCAAAAGTGGTAAATTCTTGGGAGTGAGGGCTTTCGTTATTTTGATGTCGTCTGCGTTAATAAACAGTTTTGAGTAGTTGATTATACTGCTAACATCATTAATGGCCAAAACAAACAAGAGTGGCCCAAGATGGATGCCTTGAGGAACACCTGATGTGGCAAAGATAGGATTGGAGACCGCACACCTAAAAACAACTCTATATGTACGATTCTCTAAATAGGATTTGACCCAATGAATAAACGATGGTGGAAAACCATATGCTTCTAGCTTTACATATATGATTTCATGACAGATTTTATCAAATGCTTTGCTGTAGTCAGTGGTTATGACATCGACCTCGAATCCTTTTTCCAAAGCACAGAGTGTCATAGTAACAAATTGGGTAAGATTAGTGGTTGTGGACCTACCTTTTAAGAATCCGTGCTGGAAAGGGGAAACAATCGATTTACAATGAAAGTACAGAGAATCATAAACTAAACTTTCAAAGAGCTTGGGGATGGATGAGAGTTTGGCAATCGGACGATAGTTTGAAATATCGTTTTTGTTACCTTTTTTATGAATTGGAAATATGAAAGAGCTTTTCCATAAAGACGGGAAGACTGCTTGTGAAAGCGACAGTCGGAAGAGATTGGTGAGGGGTTCGCAGAGAACGTTAACACATCTTTTAAGAAAAATAGCTGGGATGCCATCAGGGCCAGGGGAAAAGTCATCTTTGAGTGAATTGATCTTGTCAACGACCATTTGAGAACTAATTTCGAGAGAGACAAAAGACGTGTGTGAACTATACAACAGGAACTTGTGATAGTCAAGGTCGGGTTCATTTAAGGTATCACTGTACGATTGACTGAAGAAAGTAGCAAAGAGGTTGGCTATCACTTGAGGGTCAGAGGACGATGTTCCGTGGAAATTGAAAAAAGAAGGAAGACCGTCGGATTTCCGCTTAACATTGATGAATTGGTAGAACCGCTTCGGTTGGGAGATGAGACAGGCTTGCATTTTGTCTAGATATACGAGGTAAAGAGATTCGCAAAGGGTGGAAAAATTGGCCGAAGCTTCTTGGTAATACACATAGTTGAAGGGGGTTGGAAATCGTATGTAAGTTTTCCACAACTTGTTCCTCAAATTGCGAAGAACACGCAACTCTTTAGTGTACCAGGGAGGATATGACACACAACTTTTTTGAACTGCGTAAGGGACACATTGAATAAAACATTCGAAAATACAGATGAGGAAGAAAGAAAGTGCTATATCTATGGGGGTTTTTGTATTAAGAAAAAGGTTGAAATTAATTGTGTTAAGAAGAATATTAAGTTGGTTAAAATCAGCTTTGCGAAAATTAAAATGAGCAGAGTTTTCTAACTCAATGGTTGGGGAACTTTGTTCGCAAGAGAAGATAAGAGAGAGAGGAGGGTGATAGAGGTCGAGGGTGGAGAGAAGATGGAAGCTTTTGGAGACAATAGAGTTGAAAGGGTCGGAGCTGAAAATGAGATCGAGTTGCCTACCTAAATTATTGCAAATTCCACTAAGTTGAAAGAGGCTTGATTCTAATAAGCGATCGGTGAAAAGAAATTCTTTCTCGGAACTTAGATTTGACGGGATGAAACATGTCTCATCCTCTGATGGAATCCATTGTAAGTCTGGGAGATTGAAATCACCAATGATTATAAAGTCATCATTAGATGCTGTACCCTCAAGTAGGGGGTCTAATGAGTCAACAAATTGCTGATAGACGGTAGTGGGTTGTGAAGGGCGAATATAGCAACAAAAAATAAAAATGCATCTTTTATAGATAGATAGCTTTATGCACAAAAATTCAAAGAGTGGAGATTTAGAAATTTCGACTAAAGATACGTTTAAACGATTATTTACCGCTAAGAGAACACCTCGTCCAGAGGGAGCATGATCGCTACTTTGCCCGTCCGCACGAAAGACAACAAAATCGGAAGTGAATAATTCGCTATCCTGAAAACCAGCGCAGAGATTTGTTTCAGTTAGGGCAAAGATGTCGAAAGGAAGTTTCTGAGAGTTGAGAAAAACACTTGAAGTTTTTGTACGGAGTCCTCTAACGTTCTGGTAATAAATTGACAGGGTGGAAGGAGTTGGACAAGAAGACACGGGTTGTAAAGCTAGAATATGGTTAAAGACGAGACGTTTGCTTCTGTCTTATAGAAGGTATACGCTTAGAACTTAGGTGCGAAGCGTAAGTAGCAAGGTCTTTCAGAACTGTAGAAGAGGAGATATTAAAGTCTTCATGAAAACGAGTATAAATTCTGTTAAGAGCAATTGGGTCAGTTGGAAGGCCTTCTTTTTGAATTGACACGATGACATTAGTTTTTGTCTTGCCATTGACGCAAACAGAGTCCGATTTGTTATATAAGTACGAGAGATAAAGACGGACGTTATCATAAAGTTTGTTGTCTCGTAACCTAGCCATTATGTATCGACCATCGATCTCATCAATTTTAGTCTTATGCTTAGCAAATTTAGATGTAAGTTTGACAACTAGAGGGAGCATAGGATCAAAAAGTGGGGCTGCAGAAGGAGGTGAATGAGAGTAAATAATGGGGGTTCTGGGAGAAGGTCTGTTAGTGGATGAAGAAGAGGCAGGGTTTAGGATGTGAGACCGAATAAAGTTACTGTACTGTCCCCCAGAAGAAGTGCTTTTATAAGCATTCGATTCAGGAGAGGCAAAAGAACTAGATGGATCAGAATTAAATGAAACGCGTTGCGAAGTCAATGTTTCTTTATGGTGGTGGGAGGAATTGGAATGGGATATGTTGGACATGGGTCTAGTTACAACTTCTTTCTTTGATACATTACTATGTATATGAAAATTAGATATGTTATCCATTGAAATCTGGATGGGATAAGAACTTTAAAGCTTGATTTATTAATTATGTAAAATTCTCCCAGGTTAAACTTAAATCTACGTAGAAAAAGTTTACGGATCCAAGAGACATCAGAGTTGTTGGGAGCATTAGTAATATAGTAAGGATCGAATTCATTTAGGCATTTTAATTTGTCCAGTCTATTGTTCCATTCGTTAAGAGTCCAAGTTGTGCCTAGACGTAGGATAGTAGGCATAGGCGATTCAGAGCATTCGATGCGGTGAGAGGAAACTGATTCAAGATCGTCGACAGAAGACGGAGCCGCATGAGAAATAGAGGGTGGTGGTGTTAGATTCGATTCAATAATTTCGGCATGAATTGAAATATTATAATTGGGTTCGATTGGTTGAAAGTTACTAGGAATTTGATCGATTTTGCACGAGTTCGTTTTTATTTCATCTATAATATCGTTATACGAAATGCGCGTTGCCGTCAGTTCGTCACTGATGTCATTTATTTTATTATCCATCTCATGAAGAATTGTGGTAAGACGAACGGATGCGGATGACATGGAATTAGAAGTACTTTGTAGATTGATATCGAGATCGGAGCGAATAGTTTTTACGTGATCCAATATGTCGTCGATAGGATATGAATTTAGCACGGATTCGAGCGTTGAACGTATTACGGTGTTAATATCGCCAAACTGGCAGTGAGTGTGGTCAGCTCGCGACTTTAATTCCTGCGCTATAGACGAAAGACGCTTTTCGAAGGATGATTGGTTTGATAAAAACCTATTACCGAGGGTCTCGATAGAGCAGTTTAAACTTTCGATACTCTTAGAAAAATCGTCAAAGTGGTGAAATTGATAGAGCACATTTTTATGAAAGCGATTATTATCGGCGATTATTGAGTTTGTGGATTCACTGACACATTTTACCGCCAGAAGAACATGGGATATGTATTTACATTCATCGCAAAGATGTACAAAATAGTTCGAGTATTCCTTAAGATAAACACAAGATCTTTTACTTAGCCCGAGACACAGAAGATGATATGATTTACCGCAGAGACCTTTACAAGCCACTTTTTCGGTGGATTTATTATCGAGAACGCAATTACTCGAGTCGCACTCCATTTCTTACGCGAAAAAGTATTTGATTTTCGAAATAACTAAAAACAGATTGAAAAATTTCAATATTGAGTATTATTATTAAGTTCGAAGAAAATATTGTTCGTTCTTAGTGTACGAAGGTATTATTAAATCGAACCGATTAAAATGGTTTAGGTATTTGCTAGATTTGTCCAATCCTCGAACCGTGGTGAGATTTTCGTTGGTGGTGAATAAAATATGTAAATAAACAGAAGAAAAAAAACACCCAGAAGAGTTTGAGGTGTAGTACCAAAAGTGGAATTGCTTGGCAGAACAATACTAAAATGACTCACCCGGAGGCTAAGACTGAAAGCAAAAAGGATTATTATTGACTTTGAATGTTGAAGTTTGCTATTCAGTCGGCATCTGCAGTACAGGCTGGCGTTGAAAATCGTTTATTAGCAGCTTAATGTATTGTGTTGCGCAGGCACTCAGAAATGTTGCAGTAAGTATGTAATTGTAGACGAAAATTGGGAAACAATGTAGCTTCAATTTGCTTCATAGGCAGAACATATACATAAAATGTTTCACTCACCAGGAAAGAAGGAAACAAAAAACTACTAACGGGAGCAAATAAATTTCAGAGAATTTCGCACAATGACTGTAGACAATTTCTCATCGAGAGAAATTTATAATTATGTAGGTATGTATAAATGTCACCAATTTCTTATTATTCGATTTTGTTTATTTTTTTTTTTTTTGCTTTTATGAAAAAGATAAAATTACACGTTAAAACTTTGTGTCGCACAATTTCAAATTTAACAAATTAAGGCCTAAGAGCTGGGCAAGCAGATTCACACAAAACCGATATAATAGGTAAAGGTTAAACTAGTTTTTAAAGGCAAAACACGGGAGCGAATTTGTTTAGACTTCTGAATAGGTAGACTTCGTGATGTTAAAAATGTAGTGCAAGCTCTTGTGCTCAGCAAAATAGACTATGGTCTTTGCATATATGGCAGCTGCCCAAAATCAACACTGAACATCATCAAACCTACTTATCATCATGCTTTAAGGACAAGTATTTGCTGAAGCGAGTCTTCCTTCAATCGAAGAACAAATTGGTGCAGCAAGGCTTAAGTACGTCAGCAAACTTTCAACTTTCCATGTGCGAACAATATTTCAAATCTTCATTGCGTCGCAAAGCCCATGCGATACTGGAGGCCACTAAAAGATTATTTTTAAGAAGAAAAAACACATTATAGAAACATATAGTATCTCTGTTATAAATTGTGTTCTCAACGACAACTACAATGTTAGTATAATTCAGGACAAATTAAAATAATATGGGATCCTAGCCACGTGGGCATGCAAGGCAATGAAAATGCAGTGCAAGCTACTGTCATGGCTCATAAAATGCCACTGTTTTTCGCTTATTCATTAACCCAAAAAAACCTTACCAACGCAATCAAAATTGATCTCCAAGATAGGCAAGAAAGTTAGAAAACATGGCCACAACTCTACAAGCAGTTATCCGGATCGTACCGAACCAATCAACCCTGCAACAACAATCTCTAAATTCGATATAACAAACTTTGTAAGACTTAGGTTGGGTCATACCTCTGAAGCACACCAACACCTACTCCAAAAAGAAAATCCTCCAAACTGCAGCAAATGCAACTCAATCATCGACATTCTTGGCCTAGGACAATGCCCGATGTCGAATGCTATAGTTAAAAACATTTTTAAAAACAAGCCTATTTTATCCATATTGAAAAACCCATGAAAACATAAAACTAATAAAAGAACGGATGTTCTTTTGATAATCTTCTTAAATTAAGAGCAATATGCCTGTTACATAACATAATGCAAACAAAGGAACCACAATACCTATACGACAAGCTAAGCTTTTTTATATCAGAAAGATCCTATATGCTAATACAAACAACATATGCTTGCTTAATTTCAGAACTCCAGTTCCTTGTTAGTGCGATACGTCTGTGGAATTCCTTGTCTATCGACATTAGGAAAGTTAATAGCACAATTATTTTTAAATCCTCTCTATTGAAATATCTGTCCAACGAAACAGTCACCTAAGGTTATCTTTAATTCATTTAAATTCATTTTGATATATTTGTTATATTTAGTCATTTTGTTATTTTGTCATTTGAGTTATTTGTATGTATTTTGTCGTTTTAATTTACTAGTTATGTAATTTCCAAAATAATTTTAAACTTAACATACTTAAGGCTTTCAATATTATTAAAAGATGCTTGTTATCTTATCATTGTAAGCAATATTGTCGTTAATAAATTGAAATTGAATTTATAAAAGCATGCAATATTAAAATATAAATGTAAAAAAATAAAAACTTATATTACACTAACTATCCTAAGCTAGTACATAAGTAAAATAGTAAAATAAGCCGATGGCCTTAGCAGCTAGTGCTTTTTATATAATTAGCAATGTATTTAGCTTTAAGTTTAATATTTTGTTAATAAAAAATAATAATAATAATAATAAATTCTTCATATAACATCTCCCATTAAGAGTTCAAGGAAAATAAATATTAATATAGATATTTCAGTTCATAGTAAGAAAAGTATAGATATTAATGGTGTTGAGATTTTATTAACAAACAAATCAAAAATGGAAAGGACACGTATTACTTCATATAACATCTCCCATTTCATTAAATGTTTTGAACAACAACAACAACAACTTAATTCAATGAAAATTAACAGAATGGTCAGTAATAAAAACTGACATTCTATAGTACGAATAGTACAATATAACAACAATAATCTCCCATTTCAGTTCAAAGTAAATTTTGTACCTATATAACTCAATTAAACATAAGAGATACATAAACAAAAACTTATAAATCATAAAAAAAAAATCGTTGAGTTCATCTTCAGTAAAAACAAAAATAAAAAAACTAAGATATTTAAATAACTATTAATAATACGTGAATTAACGTGATTTTGGGGTACCCGAATCTACTTGAAGCTTTTAGCTCTTTACCGCATCTTTTTAAAATCTAGCGTATTTTTAGAAAAATAAAAATAAAAATGGATACCATTGATGTAAGAAATGCTTCCAATTCCTTAGAGCTGGATGATAAACTGTGAACATAATTGCTAAATTGTACATATATTCTATAATCTATATCTATGTCGGGAATTTAGACTTCCGACCACCGGGGAGCGAGAGCACCTGTGAACTCCAGAAAACGGGCACAATGCCGAACACAAAGTTTATATTGATTCAAGGTTTTTATTTTAGTTGAATGTCTAGTAAGGCTTGCCTTTTGTTTCACTCGAAGAGCCGAATGCTCTGATAAAAATTCGAACAAGAAACAAACTCCGACGCTTGAATACTGTAGACTGACTCGTTCACTCGATCATCATCCAAAAGGCAGCCACTACCATCAGTCCAGTTCAAATGCTGTGTCATCAGAAATCCCATAGATGCAGCGATTCCAGCACTTGATACCAGGCCCACGCCTTGGATATCCAACGGCATATCAGGAAGATTGTGCCTGCCCCAGCAATTATCACGAGAATATGTTGACGCTCCATAGTTGTTTATTCTCCAAATGATAATTCCCCTTATCCAGTTTGCGGTATTTATTCGTTGTCGCGAGATATCTGTTATCATCAACTCCTTAATAGCCGTCTGTGTATATCGTCTTCGTGGCGACGATATCTTATGCTGTCTCAATGGGCTCAATAAACACACAGAAAAGTATCTGGTGATTTGGATAGCATTCCAATGTAGGTATCTCTCATGTAGTATGGGCCGATGAGGTGGTTAATGACTGATGGTAGGTTATGCAGTTGAAAATAAACAGCAATGGAATGTGCTGCGTCAGTACTGCCAGTAGATGATTGAAATAAATATTTTGTGGAACAAACATTCTATATAACCATCTAATTTTTCCATGAGTTTTTTTCTTCCATAAAATTTACCAAAACTTCTAGCTGCTTTTTTGTTGAAACTTGTTTAGCCCTGACAAATTATAAAAAATAAAATATATCAAATGCATTGTTTTATTTATGAGCACTTATATTTTTAACAAAAAACACTCATTTTGTGCGCAACGAATTGTTTCACAACCATCTAACACCGCAACGATCACGAAAATGGCGTCGACAACAAGCGATCGCAAAATCGACAAGTATCGATCATGATCAACACTCGCAATACCGATTTCTCAATTAAGCGATCGTTGATCGCTTATAATCGATTATCGATCACCAATCGTCAATCGCAATAAGGACCAATGTCTTTAGCAAGACTTTGACATCTTTGAACGCCTAGATGCCCCTCATGGATAAGTATTAAAGTTTCACGACGTAGAAAGGATGTTGTGACAATTCTATTCAATTTAAGTGAAATGTCATCGATAACATGCAATTCATCTCTGATTTAATAAAAAAGCATGCAAGGATGAGAAAATTTTTGCTTATTATTTTGGCCAACCGACTTTTGTGTCCTCCTTGACTTTTGAAATGACTTCATCTTTGTAACTAGCGACTATTATACTTCGAAGTGTATCCGAAGAAACTGCCAAGTTTGCTACAAGAAGGTTGCAATGAATATCTAAATCTTTATCAAACTCTGTCAAAATGTTTTCTGGTAATGGAGTTCTCGAGAGTGTGTCTGCAATGTACATATATTTTCCCGGTTTGTAAACCGCATCAAAATCATAACTATGTAATCGGAGCATAAATCTTTGTAATCGAGTGGGGACTTTATGTAATGGTTTTGAAATGAATGGGACAAGTGGCTTATGGTCTGTTGTGATGTACATTATAGATGTACAAGTACATAGATTTAAACTTCAATGTTAGTCTCAACACCGAAAGATAATCACTGTTTACAAATAATATATATATTTATTTGAAGAGTAATATTGTTATTCAGTTTACTTTATAAATTCACTTAAGTATTTTAGGTTCTATTTTCTCTAAGGTTTAATTAATAAATATTAATGCCCTACTTTTTTGCAGCGCCAATCTGTCTGCCAGTTCACAAGTTTTGCCTTATACAAGGTTGGAAGATAAAGTAGTAGTAGGAATTAGGTAGGTAGTATTTTACTAAACCTCCTCCCTTGAGAACAAAAATTTAAGTCGCATTTTTTTTTTGTCATTTGTACTATTCAGGAATAATTTTCATTTGTATCTTATTCTTAAAATTATTTTGCATATACATATAAATTATTTTTACAATTTGTTTGTTTTTTAATTTGTACCTTATTTATAACATTTTGATAATATTTTATCTGTGATTTGTGGGAATTCTGTATTTATTTTTAACATATTTATTGATTTTGCATCATATTTGGGAATGTGTTTTTTTTTTAAAGCTTTTTAATTAATCGTGTTACTCTACTCCAGCATGTCCCCCGAGAGGGCTCTCATGATAATTGATTTAATTCGTTTAATTCAAGTTGGTTGTTTGTACTGATTTTTAATGGTAAAATTGCTATTTTTAAATTTTTTTACCTTGTTCCCAATTTCTTTGAAGTTTTGAACTGTTATAAATTTAAATATCGAATAATTTTGACTTATTTAAAACTTGCTTATATTATGTTGTTTAAGTTTGATTTCTTAAAGAGAAAATGCTTGCTCTGGAGCAGTATCTTCTAAGAAATTTGATTGTAAATTTATTTTCAAAGTGGCTGATTTCTTCTTCTGGTTATACTTAATAGTTTGAAATTCCTTTTCACAGTTTGGTTGGATAATGAAATTAATGTCTTTCGATGTTAACTTGGAACTTCTTGTTTTGTCATACTTCGAGTTGTGATTGCGTTGATGCACAATTGCCTTAAATCGTCGCTATCTATAGTGCGTCATACATGAAATCATACATTTCAAGGTCAAGTCTCATTCTTGTCAATTTTGAGGTGAGATTTTTCATTTCAAACAAATAAGTAAGAGGCCTGTGATACGTCAATATATTGAATCTTCGTAATTCTCATTCTTTTAATGAGGGATGTTTATGCTTTTCGCTCTTTTGAAATGTTTTTGATACATACGAAATGGATAGGTCATGGCCATCTTTAACCTTTGACAAAACTGCTCCACAGGCTATATCGGAAGCGTCTGTAGTTAACTTAAATTCTTGCGAGAAATCTGGATACTGTAATATTGGGGGTACCATTAATTAATTTTTAATGTTTCGAAAGCCTTTTGACATTCTTGTGTCCACTTAAATTCAATATCTTATTTAATAACTTATTAAGAAAATGGGCAATTTTTCCAAACTTTGGAACAAATCTACGGAAGTAATTACAAAATTGTGGATTTTATTATTATTATTATTATATTATTATATCAGAAGAATGTAAACTTAAAGTTTAAAAGATATACAAGCATGGCCCTAAGCCGTCTGCCGGTTAATTAAATATATATCTATATAATCTGAGAGAAAATGTATAAAAAAATAAAAAAATAGTGGCTTAAAACAAGATTTATGACGAAAAAATAGAAATTAAGAAGCAGAAAAAAAAAATTAATTAAATATTATCTAGAAAAAAGAAGGACTTAAATTTAATAATTTATATGCTTTTAGTTTAGCGAAAACGAAATTAATAAAGTAAATAACAATATTGATTCATATTTTTAAGACATAAGTTTGGCTTTATTTTACATTTAATAAATAAGGTTTAGCTTAAACAAAACAGAATATGAAAGCAGTTAAAGACTTGAAATATCACCTGGTATCGCGGGCTTTTAGTTTAGCTAAAACGATATTAAATTGGAAAGGGCTTTTAGTTTAGCTAAAACAAAATTAGATTAATTTTTATCCTCAAAAATCAGGCTTTTAGTTTAGCGAAAACAAAATTAAATCAGCATGTACCTAAAATAGATTCACGTATGTATTTCTATACTCAACCGAATGTGAGATAAACCGAATAAGCAGCTTCCACTCTCTCCGTTCAGAACACTTAAACATTCCTCTAGCGATAGATAACTCTTGTTGAAGTATAGTCGCCGAATTTCTTGTAAGATGGGACAAATTGCCAAAAATTGGAAGATGTTTTCAATTTGATTCAGGTTACACAATGTGCAGTGGGGACTTATATCATTTCTGTGAGGCCTATAATTGAGCTCTAGCAAATCTGTGCGAGCTTTAAAACCAAACTCATCTCCCAAACAGTAAATTCATCTCTAAAGTAATTGGCTTCCCCTAAACAGAAATTAAGTTTGTATATATTGTTCTCGACACAGACTTCCTCGCCCTATCGTCAAAAGCCAGAAATATTTGCTCATCGAGAGTAGAAATGCAATCATAGAATGCAGTTCTCCACGAATCTAGAGCTTCCACACAGAAAGTCAGAGGATAGTTTTGTGTCGAGGACAATTCATACCACTCTTTAAAAGGAGTATATCGACGTCTTAGTGACACTAAAATAATTCTTTTCTGCAGATTGGTGTTCGGCCTTTGCATGACTTTGATCATATAGTCTGCGTTAGCTTTAAGGTTCCTTATATACATTGGAGGCAATCCCGATTCGACGTGTACCGCATAATTTGGTGTGTTATATGGGAGCTTAAAGATCCATTTGGAAAAAAATCTTTGGGTAGATTTAATTTCTTTCAGTTGCTTGTACCCATAAATTTCATTACCATAGCAAAAGCAGCTTCTAACGGTTGCATTCAACACCCTGAATTTTGGAGCCGGGTCTATACTTTTCTTGTTGAAGAAATTTGACCACATACATTTAGAATTTGTACTCTGTCACAACTTCTAAATTGGAGCCACTGAGGGTCCAAGTACGGTCATTTCCAGCACTACGGTTCTGAGATCTAAAAACTATTATTTTAGACTTAAATGTATTTATTTTGAGGTCCCAGATATCACAGTACTGTTTTAGCTTGTTTATTTGGAGCTGAATTGTTACCGCGTTATCAGTTAAAAAAACAAGGGCATCCGCAAAAAGCAAAACTTTGATTTGTAAATCACCATAAGTAACACCGCTAGGGATATGATCATTTATAAAAAGCGAAAATATAAGAGGACTTAAAATGCAGCCCTGTGGGACACCGGCATCAGATCTAAACTGTTTCGACTGGTTACTACCGTTAGATACATAAGCAGTCGTATTTGTAAGAAGCTGGTCATAAGTTCTTATGAATTTAGTCGATACCCCTATAGCTGCGAGCCTAAATAATAACGATCTCCTATTAACGGTATCAAAAGCTGCCCTAAAATCTACAAAAAATGCATACAGATTCGATTTTTTCTCTATAAAACGTCTATCTACACTAGTAAGAGTAAATATCTGTTCGATTGTCGAGAGATTAGCTCGGAATCCAGCCTGAAAGCAGCTTATTTTGTTATTTTGTTCAACCCAGTCAACAAGCCTGAAGAAAAGAATTTGGGTAATTTGTTTTCGAAAAGAACTGAGAACAGAAATTCCTCTATAATTTTCGAATTAAGAATCGCGGATATAATTGAAGACCTAAAAATATCTGGATAACTTTCCTCATCGAACATTTTATTGAACAGAATCAAAATGTGTTAAAAAAACTGGGAAGTCACATTCTTATAGAACTCAGATGAAATGCCATCTGTCCCAGAAGCTTTATTTTTTTTCAATTTTTTCAGCGCAGCAAGAAGTTCTAACATTGAGAAAGGAGCATCCAATTCCTCAATATATATCAATGGAAGAGCAAAGCTTATAGACGTTTGGAAAGGATCTTGTAACAAAAGTTTTTCAAAGTGCGATGGTAGGATATCAACACTAATATATGTTACTGTCGACTTATTACGGTCTCCTAAGATTCAAACATTATTCCAAAAAAACTTTTGAATCTTTGCATTCAAGAAGATTCAATGCAGATTTTCTTAGAAAAAGTTCCTTTTTTTCTTGCATAGTTCTTTGAAAGCATTATTTGCTTGCAGATACAGTAATTTTAAAGCTTCATTATTTGTATTTCTGAAAAGTTTGAGCAACCGAAAAGATCTTTCTCTACTTTTTCTACATTGCTCATCATACCAACTACATTTAAAAGTACATTTAACGATCATTGTTTGAGCGGGTGACTGCAGATTGTCTTGTAGTTTGTAGAACTAAATTTGTTGCTTCGTTTACTGTATTTATAGCTTGATTTGAGAAGTTCACTGCATGCTCATTTAGATTTCTTCTATACATATCTGATTTTCCTTCAACTCATCGAATTCTGTTATTGGCATTTTCAGTTTGAGGTCGGATATCACTTTCATGAGTTTCAAAAACACACGACAAAAAGATGGGTAGGTGCGTTGAATAATTAGCCGGAAGTACTTCAAAATTATTGACAACTTGAAGCCACCCCCTTTGCAAGACAAAAGTCAATAACAGAACATCCCTGAGCCGATATAAATGTAAAATTACCGATACTATCACTCCTTGAAAAACCATTTAAAACGAAAAACCCAAAGTCCACTATTAAATCCATCAAACCTTTTGCGTTTGCATTAATGCCCTTATCTAAAGAGCTTCTCTCGGCTAATATATGTTCACAACTTGTAAAGGAGATTTCTGGAAGTCACCTATTTGACTGTTTAAGTCCTCATTAAAATATTTTCATTATTTTGACTTAAGAGAAAATTTTGAAGTTCCTCAAAATCAGAACTCCATTCACTAAAATTAAGATAAATAGGTACTATAATAAAATGTTTCGCGTTTATGATAAAATCTAATACGATTTTGTTTTAAAAGTTAGATTTTTAGAAATGTTGTTTTTTATCCCACACAGGATGCCACCGCTGGCTGGACCAAGTCTACTATGTCTAATAGCCGGTATCCATTTTAAATTAAAACCTTCAAAATATTTTAAATATTGTAACTCTTTACCTTCTTCTACAAACGTCTCTAATAATATAAATACATCATAACTTAAAACTAATTAAAAAATTCTGGCATAAGCAACTTATTTTTTAGACCTGTAATATTATAACAGAAAATGTTTAAATTGAAATTTAATTTATGGCAGACGGCAACTCTATCCTATGTTAAAAGATGATTCTGGTTATAGTTGGGAACCAAATCAGGTTGTTTGTTTACATAGTGACTCACAGATGACTCACTTGGGGCATGAGAGATGTTGTTCCCTCTGAAGTTTATGTCAAAAGAGCACATTGCTTCCTCACCAAAAGTAGTTTTGACAAATGACAAATGATAACTCATCACTTTTGCTTTCTCATCTGGAGGTAGATGTAATACAACCGTATTTTCATTTGATTTTTGGTGTAAAATGTCCAATTGTCTTTCAAGCGCTTCGCAATAGTTCTCAACGACAGCTAAACGTTGCGTTAGGTGCTCATTTTGCGACCGTAAGAGCTGTATTTCAGCAGAGACAGCTAAGACGTCATCCTTGTCGCTATGTTTTTTAAATGTTCAGCCAGGCACTATCGAAAATTGATTTTAATTCATTCGCTGAGGAAGATGTTGATGCCATTGCGATATTCTTCTCGGGTAGTAAACAAACTTTGGATGTTGAATTTTTTTTTGCAGCTTGGTGATTGATTTAGAGATATTTCCCCCGATTTTCTCTTTGGGTTCATATATATGTATTTCTTATATACAGGAAAATGACCACCCTCTGCTATATATTTTAGTGACTTAAATTACCTTTTAAAATGTTTTGTTTTTATGAAAAAGTGCACTTTTCTTATAAAGTTAATTTTTAAAAATGATTTTATGTTTAATTTTGTTTTTTTTTAACTAAGATTTTTTAAATAAAGCGAAAAAACTAGAGCACTCTAAAAAATCGACTTTCACTTGATTTCTTGTGGATTTTGGATGAAATCTTATTCTTCCTTCGGCTTATTTGGCCATTAGTAGTGAAAATGAAACAAAGTTTACATTGATTTTCCCAACAGAGATCTCTGTCCTCTTTAGGGGATCTTTATTAACACATAATGAAATGAGATACAATTAGAACATGTTAGCACATAATTGTTTAATAATTATACAACGTTACTTTAAAACAGATTAAGGAAAGAAAAAAAAATAAAACATCAAACATTTAAAAAAACAAAATTATTTAAAATTTTAAAAAATAAATTAAAAACAGTGAACATTAAAGTTATGTTATTTTTAATTTAAATGAAAAAAAAAAACGAAAATAAATAAAGCACTTCGACTGACGAAGTATTGTCGAATCAATGTTATATTTTGTTGTTGCAGCAAACTAGAGAGCAGTAGACGGATGAAATGTTGTGAGTGTCTTGTTTCCTATTCATGTTATTTTTCGTGTTCAGAATGTGAAGTGTTTCCAGAGTATATACCTTTTTGAGGCGTGTTTCTCAGATTGAAGGATTTTTACATCGGGTTTATGACCTTTTTCAATGCTGTGTGTAGCAAGAGCTGTTTTTTCAAAGCTGTTAGAAATCTGATTTATGGTTGGCCATTCGTTGTTTAAAAAAAAATCATTTAATATTTAGGCCCACATTATATTAGCAAATCGAACTACAAAGTTTGCGAATTCGACTATTTGGTATTAGGATTAGCGATTCGCTTAATTTAAGTTCGTATCAAATGTCAAAAATATTGCGAGCCTGATTTTCAAGCGATTAAGATTAGCGAAGATTCGCTAATATAGTCGCAAAATGTGTCAAATCTAGGTGAATTAAAATTTTCAGTGATAACTTGGCGAATAAAAAATTAACTCTCTTTTAAAGCATTTCTCAACCACTTTTTAATGTTTATTTGTAAAATTATTGATACAAAACAAATTAGGGACACAAAAATTGTGTACTAAAAAAAATATAAATAAAATAGTTGTTTTGAATAAAACAACAGAAGATACGAAAGATGCAAAAATGTTATGAAATATTTGTTGGTTCCTTTTCTTTTCTTTTGTTTTTTTCCTTAAAACTCTCGCTTTTCTGAAACAGGTAATTTTTTTTTTTCGTTTCACTTCTTTTACATTTTCTCTCCTTTTTGAAATCTTCGTTACCCCTCTTAACCTCTTGCCATTCTCAAACTGGTTTTGATTATTGATTTTGGTGTTCAATGAGTTGTTTTGTTTTTTCGCAGAGTACAAACTAATTTTATGATAGGCGGAACTGTAAGGCTGTATGTTGATTGGAAAAAATCACTTATTTTGTTAATAATAAACATAAATGCATCGTAGTTTAATCGAAAATAAACCTAAAAAAAGGAAAATATGAATGTCTACCTCCAAATATTGAAACAATGGTAAACTACTTACAAATTTTCTGGTATATCCAAAGGTTTTAAAACTATGTCTAATACATCTTCTCATTCTTTGCATGATAATATTAGCAACCCAATTTGTTTACCATCATTTAAAAAATAAGTCGATATTGCTTATTATTTTAGTAGATATTCACAAAACAATCTCGAATAACAATAATTTTACTATTTGTTGCAAAAAAATATTCCTAAGATTCGACGTTTATCATCTGTTTTTTCGATTCAATAACTTTTGGCAAAACATTTGGATTAGCGAATACACAAGCTCGCTAATCCTAATACCGTCGCAACTGAAGTTCGCTTAAACATTCCAATTTGCTAAGTAGTTTGATTTGCTAATCATAATGTGGGCATTAAACTTCTTATTACTTCTGATCTACCTGGTACATATATTAAGTCATCTATTTTTTAGCAAAGTAGCACAGAAATCAAATCATCCGTGTCAGATTTAAATTCTAAAAAGTAAGTTGAATAATTATTATATTGTTGCTTTCAGCTTTCTTAAAAAATCCCTTACCAAAATTCCATCTACTTCTAAGGGAAATTCTTTCGGAACTATTTGAAATGCATGTACAAAAAAAATCTGTTTTCAAAGTTAGTTTTGTAAAAGATTTTCCTATAAATACTATTTTTCCTTTAGTGACACCTTTTATTACAAAATTCTCGCTTAAAATTACTTTCTGTTCTGGATCGATTTTCTTAGATGCTCCATTATTTATCATTAATTAACACCAGTTCTTATTATTAGTCGTTTTGACTTTGACTTTAACAAAATCTGATTCTGAGAGGCCATTAATTGAATAAATATTTAATTTTGACAATCCCTCAACTGAGCTACGACTTTCCAACCCTGTTGAGGGCGATTGGAGTTTCCCTGGTTTTGTGTTTCGTTATTATACCTGTTGTTACCTTGATAATTATTACGATTTTGGCTATTAAAATTATTATTCCTGCTATTAAAATTATTATTCCTGCTGTTGTTGTAGGATGTAACTTATAAAAAAAAATTATCCCAAAGATGGAACTCGGGTAGCTTTTGTGAAAACTCTTATATATGAGCTGAAAAGCTTTTGGCAAAAAGTTGGACCAATATGATTGTAGTTATTTTATTATTAAAATAATAAAATAACTAACTACGCGCCGCGTAACAGCTAGTTATAAATACAATTTACGCCAGATTAAATATAGAATGGAAGCTAAAGAATCAACGAAAATAGCTATAACACATTGTAAAAAAATTAAAAGATATACCTTTTGAAAATCAAAGCGAAAAAAATAATAATCTCTTTAATTAATCATTTTTAAATAAATATATAATGAAATGAGAATAATTTAACTATAGTAAGTAAGAGTAAGTTATTAATACATAGACGATTGAATTTATGTTTTTTGCATGAATATAGTTGTAATTTTTTTTTCAGTAAGGCATGACTGTTGTTAGTTGGTATTTAAATGTATATATATATATACTTATGAGTATATAGTCTTATTGATGGACTTCTATGCTATGTAAAGTGCTGGAACTATATGTATCATAGAATGTATGTTTATAGCAGATTTTATCATTGGGCTGGTGTGACGCATTTTGCCTTTATGCTCTCATTTTATGGATGTGGCGCCTTTATAGATGTACAAGTACATAGATTTAAACAATGTTAGTCTCTTAATTTCACAAATTTACAACAACGAAAGATAACAACTTTTTACAAATAATATACATTTTTATTTGAAAAGTAATATTGTGTCATCCCTGTATTTTTCCCCTACCTATATCTCTATCTTTCATATCCCATCTTCCCATCCCTGTCTGTACCTATCTTGCCTTCTCTCTTTATTTTGAGGAGTTAGTTGTTTGGTTTAAGCGGCGGTAGTCGATTTCGATGAGCGTCTTGGCGATTATTTAAAAGAAATAAAAACTAAATTAAAATATAAATCTTGGCTTTCGTCTCTTATTTTAAAAAGGATTCTAACTCGACCATTGTGACAAAACTCAGAAGTGGGATTAAGAACTAACTTAAAAACTAGCCTACGGGATTAAAAAAAAAAAAAAAAAAAATCAAAATGAATCTGAGAGATTTATCAGTGAAGGAACTAAAAGAAATATTGAGAACACTAAGCGAAAAAACGACGGGTAATAGATAGATAGATAGATAGATAGGTTCGATTTATTTTTACATTTAAAAGTTTACAATATTTTACATAATGCATTTACACAAATCGTTTAGGCATGGCTTTGCCGTCTGCCCGATTGACATTGTTTTAAAAATAGTAAATTGTACTAAAGTTATCTTTAAATAATTTAATAAATTTTGACGATATAATATAATATAATATACAAATAGATATTTGTTTTGCTTTTATTTTAGAAAGCTTCGTTTAAAATTTGGATTCGATATGACATAGCGGTTTGGTAGAATCTGTAGAGGTTGTTAATGTTACTTTGGCAATTGAGCAATGCCATTACTTCTTCTTCTGATATAATATTGCTGTTCAAAAAGCATCTTCGTATTTCGCTTAACACGGGGCATTTCCCAATAAAATGGACGACATCCTCTCGTTCTCTCAGGTTACATAAGCTGCAGTAAATAGGAAGATCCTCCCGATGCGGTATATAGAGCAGACTTATAAGCTCCCCTCTCATTTTAAATATTGCTGATATAAGTGGCTGGCTGTTTTCACTGTGAAAGTAGTTAAGTTCGCATAAATTGTGGTTAAGCCGGTTGTAAATTGATCTGTGGGTTGAAGATGCAGCCTCGTTTATGCAGTCAGTTCTATACTGTTCGTCCACCTTCGCAACAAGTTCGAAAAGGTTGTCCTTAGAAAGGTTTACATTTTCTCCCAGCAATCTGAAATTGGTTCCGCAGTAACTCCCAAGTTCATCGAGTTTCTTATACCATGAATTCTTTTTAGCAATCGTCTCCAAAGCTAAAATTTTGGGTAGCCTTCCATCCGGCATACCAAGCACTTTTATGGTGTAGTCTGCATGGAACTTTAGAGTCTTGATGAAGAGGGGTGATAAACCTGTCTCTATTGTGACCATGTAATTGGGGGTGGTTTTAGGCAAGTGAAAACATCTTTTTACAAAATACCTTAGCAGTTTTTCAACTGTTTCATATTTTTCACATCCCCATATTTGCGCTGCATATAGCATTACAGATTCGGCAACTGCTACAAATACTTTATATTTAACAGCGTGTGAGATAGAATTATTATTAAAACATTTCTTCCAAGTGGCATTGATTGCACTTTTTGCTGCAACTAGTTTTTCTTTGAGGTGGTGTTCCATACTAAGATTGTTGGCTATGGTTATTCCCAAATACTTGTAAGTTTTTACAACTTCAATTGGTTCCCTGTTGAAGTACCAATTCTCGCCTCTAGCAGTTCTACCGGATCCTTTTCGAAATTTCATAACCTTCGATTTGTTCAAATTGACCCTCAAATTCCACAATCCGCAGTACGCTTCAAGTTTGTTTATCATCAGCTGCAGAGTTTGGGGGGAATACGCAAACAGAACCACGTCGTCGGCAAATAAAAGTGCTTTAATCCTTATCCTTGAGACTTCTATTCCACCAGGCAAAAAGTCTATTAAGTCATTAATAAATAGAGCAAAAAGACTTGGACTTAAAGCGCACCCTTGTTTCATCCCCATTTTTGTGTCGAACCACTGTGAGATTTCTGACCCGTCCCAAACCGCTGATAGACTACCATTGTAAATATTTTCCAGAACTCTCCCAAATTTAGCTGTCATACCAACGTTGTAGAGTTTAAAGAATAAAGCAGCGCGATCCACGGTATCGAAGGCTGCTTTGAAGTCCACAAAAAAGACGTACAGCTTCCTATTTTGTTCGATGCAGTTGTTCGCTATGGTGTGCAGAACAAAAATGTTGTCGATAGTCGAATAACCACTCCTAAATCCAGCTTGAAATTCTCCCAACAAATTGTTTTCCTGTATCCACATTGTTAAACGACAATTTAAAAGTGTTGTGAATATCTTGTAAAAGGCACTAAGAAAGGATATTCCTCTATAATTGGCTGGATCGGATATACTACCCTTTTTATGGATAGGAAATATAAGGGATTCTTTGAAATTATTTGGTATTTCTCCAGTTTCTAAAATTGTATTATACACAAAAGTTAATTTTTCAATCAACGTTTCTGTCCCATATTTGATAAATTCTGTTGGTATTTTATCAGCTCCAGCAGCTTTCCCATCCTTCATCTTATCCAACACATTACGCAGCTCCTCTTGACTTATAGCAGAGTCCAAAATTTCGTTTGAATATGCCGGTTTAGCAAAATGAATAGGTGGCACGAGTGCATCAGGATTTAAAAGTATTTTAAAATGGTCATGCAATAAATCAATATTGAGTCTTGTGCTTATTTGCAACTTTTTACCATTTAATTGGTTGATGGTTTTCCAAAATGCTTTTGCATCCTTACAAGTCGTTAATTTGAGAGCTTCGTTTTCCCAAAACATTGCTTTTTTCTTTTTGCATAGTCGTTTGAACATGGAATTCGCTTCAATATACATCCTTTTGAAGTAATTGCAGCTATGTTTTCTAAAAGCCTTAAGCCAGCCAAAAGATTTTTGACGTACTTTTTCACAGTCAACATCAAACCATTTCTCTTTTTGCCTAAATACTTTTCCAGCGTTAATAGTCATTGGAAAAGATGATTTGATTATGACTTCGATGTCGCCTATAGTAATTTGGCCTTCTAACTGTAAGTTTTGATCCAGATTCCGTCTATACTCTTCCGCTTTGTTTTCTTTCCACCTAAGTTTTGGCGGGAATCTTGAGACTGCCATTTCTTCTTGCACTAGGTGATTAAAACCAAACTGCACTATTATTGGCATATGGTCAGAATAAGGTACGCTTAAAACCTCAAAATCTGCTGCTATAGAGATCCAGTTACCTCTTACTAGGCAGTAATCAACGACTGAATATCCTTGTGGGCCTACAAATGTATACTCTCCATCCTTATCTGATTGAAATCCGAAGGAGTTACACAAATCCAGCAGTTTTAGATCTCTTGCGTTCATTGTTTTATCTTTTGAACTTCGAACCTTGCCCGCAAAACAGTTTTCTTTTCCTTCCTCTGTTCCAATTCTCGCATTAATATCACCGATTATCATGACGTCATCACTTTCAAAATGTTCCAAGAAACTGTAGAGTTTGTTAAAGTCGTGATCCCAGTGGTTGCAATTTATGTACGATGGAATGATGATGTATTTTTTATTTTGTATTTTAATGTTAATGAGATTGATTTCGTCATCAAGTTTGAACTCGCATGTAATATTTTTAAGCGATTTTTTGTAGCCAAAGAAGCACCCTCCACTTGCTCTTCCTCTAGTGTGTTGTCGTGTTGCAGAAATCCAAATAAACTCAAAATTCTTAAAATTATTTTTATATAAATGACTTTCATCTTCTACTAAAAATGTTTCATATAGAAAAACGAAATCATAATCATTAATTAAATTAAAAAAGTTTATATATAAAGATTTATTTTTTAACCCTGATATATTATAGCTTATTATTTTTAAATTTCTTAATTCTATACTTTTATTTATTATATTGTGGCAAACGGCGCCGCCTCTACCCTATACATTATCAGAAGTATTGGTTTCGGTATCCGCTAAACTACTTCTTCGCTGACGGCTAGGTGGCGCATACAATTTTGATCGACTTGCAGCAGCTGTTGTTGGCGTACTGTCAACCTCAAAAAGAGAAGACAGGTGGTGTTGATTAAGATCGACCTGGTAAATGTCATTTAAATCTTTTTTTTTTGTTGTTCTAATCTTTCTTTTTCATTTGTTGTTCTAATCTTTCATACTTATTTTCCAAAGCAGTAAGTTTAGAAGATAACAAAGTGTTTGTTTCTATAATATTTTGATAGGCTGCGGTGACCACCTCGACGTCACTTTTTTTTGCCAACTCCGCCATTTTAGAATCAAGGAGCACCTCTATCATATTTAATAATTCAATTTTAGACATTGATCCAACTGAATCTGTGGCCATTTTGAAGGGAGATTGTGTCCTTTTAGATTCAGGATTCTCTGGAGAAATTATGTGGACTTTTCTCTTATTATTGTGCATAGGTTGTTGGTGCAGTGAGGTTATGTTCCGTATATTTTTGAATAACTTATAGAATTATCTTAATTCTCTACAACTCACTTGTATTTTATGTGCTGAAGCGTTTATGAATCTTAGGCTTCACTTTAGAAGGTTTAAATAATTAATTTAATGTTTTTTACTTAGTAAAACTCGCTTAAAAATCAGACCAATATAAAGACAAACTTCTCAGATTAAATGACAGATGTCAACTCACGACGGGTAATAAAAATGAGCTAATAGCGCGTCTGGACAAGTTCGAATTCAATGAGGTTCAGAAAATAGCGGATTTGATAACGTCATGCGAGGTTGACGAGGGAACGGATCGCGAAGATGAGGTAGGCAGGTTAAGGGACGACGTAGCAGCGCTCCATCGGTCAATGGAATTGCTAACCCAACAACTTGCTGCCGCCATCAATCTAACGTCCCAAAGTCGCAACGAAAACGTTCTGCTAACGAAAGAGCTTCAAGCCATTAAATCTGCTCAGAACAATTCCAGTCCAGATGGTGTACGTGCCAATCCAGTCATTTACTCGGAAAATAATGTAACGGATTTTATGTCTAGACAAGCACAATCCGTCGGTATGCTGACGACACAAACACAAGAACATACTTCAGCTTCGGTTAGTAACACCAACACACGTGAGTCAAACGTTTTTCGTAACGAGAATATATCTGTCTCTCAATCGGCATGTGAAGTGAACAGGCGCGAAAATAATCTGATCGAATTCGAAAGAGAAAACAACAATCAAAACGAACTGACAGTTCATCGTGCGAAGTTGCCAGCACTACAAAACAATAATTTTCGTGAACTACTGTATATTATACCGGATTTTGATCCTTGCAATGGAAATCTGTCGTCAGTTCAATTTATCGAGCGCGTTGAACAATTAAAAAGTGCATATCAATGGCCAGAAATTTCGATATTGTTTTCCGAAACTGGTCTGATTTTGTTAATGCTTTTCTCCTAGATTTTCCGTGTGAATTAAACACTGCCGATGTACATAGGGAGATGATGCAGATGCGCCTAAAGAGAGACGAAACATTGATTGAGTTTTATTATAGAGTTCTGTCTATCGGTCGTCGCGGGTGTCTCGATGATAATGCAATTATCAGCTAAACTATAAACGGAATTCAAGACAGTGGGTTGCGTAGAATGCTTTCGGCATACTCAATACCAACGTGTTCCGATTTGTTGAAAACACTTAATCGAATATGCGCGAGGGAATGTGTCAGTGCACCATATTATGCACCAGCGTCACAACAACAAGTAGTAGGGCAACCGCGAGAAAATTTAGGTCCTGTGTGCTACAACTGCCGGAAACGCGGTCATGTGTCGAGAAATTGCCCACAAGCGCAAAGAAAACCTCGCTGTGAAAAGTGTTCGACTACCAATCACGAAACAAGAAACTGCCCCTTGCTTAGAGCCCCAGTAAATACCATCGCGAATCGTGCCCGTCAAGAAACATTAAAAGAAATTTACATAAAAGATGTGAAGTGCGTGGCTTTAATCGATTCGGGTAGTAGTTTTTCGCTTATTCCTAGAAACTTGGCCCTTAATTTTGAAAACTTTATCGTTCCGTGCAATGAAAAACTATTCGGGTTTGCAGGAGGTGAATATGAGTGTCGCGAAATGTTGAAAATTCCAATTACTATCGACGGTAGTGAGTTCAAAGGCGAGCTTATGGTTATCGACGATAAACTAATGAATTATGATGCTATAATCGGAACAGATATTTTATGTAAAGGTCGTGTCGTGATCGAAAACGGAAAATGTGAAGTGATGGTTGCTTTGGACAGTAACAAAATCGATATTGGCGATCATCTCTCGGCTGATGAAAAACATAAATTGATCTGTCTTTTAAATTTGCTGATTGTTTTGGTGAAAACCTTGATGAGCTAGGAAAGTGCGCGTCGGTAAAAATGAACATAAAGCTTAAGAGTGATAAACCAATCGAAAAGAAACCGTATTCCATCCCCTTCCCGAAGCAACAAACAGTGAATCGTATAGTTCAAGAACTGCTCTCGTTAAATATCATTCGTCCTGCATCTTCCTCTTACGCGTCCCCCATAGTACTAGTCAAAAAGTCAAACGGCGAAGAACGATTGTGCGTCGACTTTCGCGAATTGAACGCGATAACAGAGAAACGTCCATGGTCAATGCCCACAATCGAAGAAGTTCTAGCTTCGATGGCAGGTAAGAAATTTTTCAATACATTAGATATGATGTCTGGGTATTATCAGATCGAGATCGAAGAGCAATGCAAAAAATACACCGGATTTGTAACTCGAGATGGGCATTTTGAGTTCAATAGAATGCCATTTGGGCTCAAAAATGCTCCCTCAACCTTTCAAGAAATGATGCAAAGACTTAAAGAAAAATTAAGGAGTAAAGTCTCGATATATGTCGACGAGATCGGTTCTGCATCCGACACTTTTGAAGAGGGACTCGTAAACCTTGCCGAATTTTTAACTGTCATTCGAAAAGAGGGTTTAACTTTACGTTTATCAAAATTCTCTTTCATGAAAAATAAAATCAAATTCTTAGGCCATGAAATCGATGAAAATGGTGTGAAACCAGGGCAGAACAAAACGAATGCCATCGCGCAATATCCTGTCCCCACGAATCCGACAGAAATCAGACAGTTCCTGGGACTCACTGGGTTTTTTCGTAAATTTGTAGCTAATTACGCTCACATTGCTGTGCCTTTGACGCGTCTTACGAGAAAAGACGCCGAGTTCAAGTGGTCAGCCGATTGTGACGATGCGTTTCGACAGCTTGTGAAGATACTTATTGAGGAACCAGTTCTGAAAATATACGATGTGCGCAAAGAACACCAAATTCATACCGATGCAAGTAGCGTAGGTTTAGCAGCAGTTCTTCTGCAGAAAGGCGAACAAGGAGAGTTTGGAGCTGTGGCGTATTTCAGCCGAGCATGTAGTGAATCCGAAAGTAATTTTCATAGTTATGAGCTAGAAGTCATGGCAGTAGTCGAAGGTTGTGAAAGATTTCGTATGTATGTGCTTGGAAAGCAATTTACAATAGTCACCGACTGTTCGGCAGTTTCAAGTCTTAAGTCAACCAAACCAATCACTCCGCGCATAGCTCGCTGGTTTTTGAAACTACTTGAATATGATTGCAATATTATACATCGACCTGGAGAATCTATGAAGCATGTAGATGCACTGAGCCGTGCTCCAGTTGAACCTTCTAAGAACCTGAAGATAAAGGTGCTTGCATCATGACCATTCATGCCTCCGAACAAGATGATTGGTTATGGACAATGCAGAAGCAAGACCCGAAGTTACTGCAAATAATGAAAATAATGAAAGGAAATATAGTCTCGAGTCAAAGAGCACAATACCTTTTCGAATATGAAATAAAATCTAATCGACTTTTCAAGAAGATTGACGAAAATAGGCTTCTGCTGGTGATTCCTCGTGGTGTAAGATGGCGAGTCGTCAAATTATGTCACGATGACATTGGGCACCCTGGTGTTGATGGAACCATAAAACGAATCGCTCAACATTTCTGGTTCCCTAGAGCTCGAAACTTCGTGAAGGGATTTATAAAGTCATGCGTCGAATGCTGTTTCAGTCGTCAACCGAAGCAAAAAGAATGTCAACTGTATGGTATGGATATCCCGAGAACACCCTTTGAGATATTGCACCTGGATCATTTGGGGCCGTTAATTAGAAGTCGTCGAAGAAATGAACACATCCTTGTAATAGTAGATGCGTTAACGAGATATTCTATTCTCGTTGCAGTGAAGTCAACCAAGAGTAAACCCGTGATTGAAGCTATGAACCAACTAACGATGAACTTTGGTGCACCGAAAACCATAGTCACCGACCGAGGAACGGCCTTCACTTCAGCTATGTTCGAAAAATTTTGTGACGAGAATGCTATCAAACACATAAAAGTAGCCGTTAGAACTCCACGAGCAAATGGGCTCGCCGAACGAGTAAACCAGAGTATTTTGGCGTACCTCAGAACATCATCGAGTGATGCGAAAAATTGGGACCGGAGCTGCGTGGACTCCAATGGACTATCAATAAGAGAGTCAACACAACAACAAAATATTCGCCCCTTGAACTGATTTATGATTTTCCATTGCGAGATATTGGTGGTAACAAGCTTTTAGCAGCGCTTCACGATGACGATATTAACATCGATAAACCTACAATCACCGTTAGACGAGAAGAAGCTATTAACAATATCGAAAAAGCACGAGAAAAATGGAAGCGTCGTTTTAATGCTAAATATAAAAAACCCATTCCATACGAAGAAGGTGATCTTGTGTTGATCGAAAGTGCAATTCCAAGCACGGGCGAATCACGAAAACTTGAGAATAAATACAAAGGGCCATACATGATAGCCAAAGTCCTTCGATTCGACAGATATGTTGTTGAAGATATCGACGGTACGAGATTGAATCAGCGTAAATTCAGTACTGTAGCAAGCAGTGATAAATTGAAGCCATGATGTGCTCTGTATCCAGAAGTCGATGCGTATGAGTCTGATGAAGAAGACGAAGTCTACAACCCAAATGAACTCGGGACGAGTTAAGTCAGGAAGGGCCGAGCTGTCATCATATCCCATCTTCCCATCCCTGTCTGTACCTATCTTGCCTTCTCTCTTTATTTTGAGGAGTTAGTTGTTTGGTTTAAGCGGCGGTAGTCGATTTCGATGAGCGTCTTGGCGATTATTTAAAAGAAATAAAAACTAAATTAAAATATAAATCTTGGCTTTCGTCTCTTATTTTAAAAAGGATTCTAACTCGACCATTGTGACAATTGTTATTCAGTTTACTTTATAAATTCACTTATGTATTTTAGGTTCTATTTTCCTAAGATCTATTTATTAATGCCCTTCTGTTTTGCAGCACCAATCTGTCTATGCAAGGTTGGAAGATAAAGTAATAGTAGGAATTGGGTAGGTAGTATTTTACTACACTGTTTCTACCAAAATGCTAATTTTGATTGCTAATTAGCAATTATTAATACAATACAAATATAAAGTTTAGAACAGATTTAATTTTAATATTAATTAATGATGGATGGATCGCCTTGAGGTATCTTGCTTGAGAGTTCAATTTGTAAGGTATGTAGATGAGCAGATGTGTGTTGGAATGGCTGATTATAAAACATGGCTTCCGACATTTATTTACTAGCGTTGGTGCACCTGATGTTTTGATGTTTACATGCAACTGAATGGATGCATACAGTCTGCAATTACTACAGACTGTACCGCTCCACAGGTTTGCTTACTCAGTTTGATCTGAAAAGTGGTTGAGGTGTATTCGGACCTGGAAGTTCGATGTCGACATCACTTTTATTCAAGTCGCCTTCCGAGCTGCTGTTATGGATTAAGACTGGTGAATTCGTTGACTGCACAGGTTGCTGAGTGCTTAGTTCGGGAATGGAATAGCTTGGAAAACTTGGTGTTCTGTGTTTCTGAAGATTTTTCGTCGGTTTCTTTTCAAGAACACTTGGAATGAGCAATGTTAAATAAAGCTGCTAATCTTGGCAAGTTTTTCTGGAGCATTTCTTATTTGATTCTGGTGTCTTCTTAAAAGTTGACTTGTTTGAGATGTTCTAATAAGATAAATGTTAGAACTCAGCTGCTCTTCAATTTTGCCAAAAATCCATCTAGGCCCTTGTGAGAAGTTCTTTGTTGAAACAGTTTGATTAATCTGAAATTTGGGAACAGGTTTAAGTTCATGTGAATTTGAATTATGTGGTTTAATAAGTTCAATTCGTATTCTAGGCTGCCGACCATGCAATATCTTTCCAGTTGACTTATTTTTATTAGCTGTGATTGTGGTGGACCTGTAAGTTATAAAGAATTGAAAAACAGCTTCGTCCTTGCTAATTCCATTGCAAAGATCCCGTGTTGTGGATCTTTATTTAATTTGATTTGATTTATTTAGCTCTAACTCAAAACGTTGGCAGTTGCCGTCGTTTTCCTCTATAAGCCCGAACGCTATACGATAGAGCGAGTTGAGGATAGATTATCCCAATCTAAGCGAGTTGCTCTTGAAAGGGAGAAGTGTATTCTAGAATCGAGCGATTTGCTCTTGGAAAATAAAATGCTCTAGTTGGCTATGGAGAAAAGACAACATTTATTTTAAAATTGTTTCTGCTTTTATACACAAAATTTTTATTCAATTTCCATTCAACTGCTCTTTCAATTTTGTATCTTCGCGGCCTTCCATAATTGTACTCCAATCACTTCACACCTTGCTTTAGAATATTGTCATATCAGCATTATTAGTTATTGCCTAAACGTTCAAATGTATCTTATATAATTATCAACGAGGGCCCTGCTGTAGATATTCAAAATACTTTTGTAACATGAACCCTTAACGTTTGTCGCTTGCATTCGGTCATTCGCTCCATAGAAATGTATACACATTTGCCCATGAACCTATATATCTTATGCGATAATGACAACACACTTGGAGTTAGAAGTGTGTACACATTTTCTCATGAAACTATATCTCGGGCAATCATGGCAATGCACTTGGAGTGTATATTATTTATGTGGAATGCTTGTGAATGGGCAACGTATTTTTAATGGATACATATGAATCGTTTAGGTTGATATGACGTAGCAAGGGTGAGAACATTATATGAAGACATGGCGCTAGGCACTTGCTGTGAGGTTTCAATTATCGAAGCTCTAGAAGGGAAATGATCACTGGTGCGATCCCTTCACACCACCCTCCTGGGGGAAAAAGATGAAATCTCGTAGCGCGAGGTTTCCTCTTTTTTTGTGTCATTGTACAAATTTGGGATCAGTTGATAAAACAATTTTTTTTTCTCTTGTTGAATAAAATAACTTTGTTTGAGTCTTACAATTTTGTTGAATGGAATTACAAAAGATTTCAATTACATGATGATTATTGTTTAAAGTTTAAAGATTTCAATTTCATGATGATGATTGGTTTTTTTTTATATGTAGTTAAGTATTTTCAAATCTTATAAATTTTTTATTTAGAACGTTCTTTATTATTTCTACGCTAGAATGCATTAATCACCCTTATTGCGATAGGCGTTTCACTTAAACGCCAATTGTCGTTATTTAAGTCGTGTCGCTTCAGAAACGGTAATGCGTATCATAAACACCATTTTTCTCGTCGCTCTTAGATTCCACATACGATCAGTTGAGAGAGCCGATTTTGACACACCAAATTAAATTGAAAATTTTAAATCGAAGAGTTATATTGTACTAGTATCGAACATTTTTGGTTTTTATAATTCAAAAATGACAATACAGACACAAAAACTTAACAATTTTCTAATGTTTTAATTTTCATAACAAGTTTGTTTTCTCAGGACAGCTCCCATTTTTATTCAAAATTATTTTTGAAATATATTTTTTTTTGTAAATGAGTACCTATATTGATCACACAGCAGCTGTGACGAGGCGATGACAAGAACGAAAAAAATAAAAAGCACATCTGTGTCGCGTAAATTTGCTCTTGTGACAAGTTATAAAAGAGGTTAATAACAAAAGGCACGACTAGTTCTATGGAATGTTCTCTTGGATGTTGTAATTTTCCACTCAATTATTTTATCTGAAATAATTTATTAAATCCTTTTAATTGATTAAAAAAATATAGTTTCAAGTGCATTTCTAACAACGCAGAGTTTTCCGAAAAGATCGTAGTTTGGCATCAAGTTTAATAAAGGTATCACAGTAATTTTTTACCAAAATCTTACATCCAGTTTTAAAAAAATAAAATACGCTTTTTTAGAAATAAAATTTCGTTAAGATATGTTGAGTCCTTAACGAGAAACTCAACATTAAAAAAAACCTTTAGCAGGTACCTTAAAAACAATTCACTCGTGTCAAATTTTATTGAAATCATTGAGCAGTTTTCAAGAAAAAACAAGCTTTTTTATAATTGGTATATGGCGATATTTTTAGACCTAGAATTTCAACTTCAAAAACTCCCTTTTGTTTAAATTTCTAGCGAATTCATCGTTCTTTTTATTCCGTGAGACCAATAAGAAACTTGTTACAACTATAAAAACGAAAACAAAAATTAGGGCTTACATTTTGAGAGTAATTTTCGCTCTGTCGCTTGCAAGTTCTTGAACGACAAAATTTGCCGTTTTTAAAGACGTGTCGTTTAACGCCTTACGTAATGACAAATCATTTTGTCGTGTTTTCATATGGCGTTGAACGACTCTCGCAATGAGGGTGAATATATTTTTCTTCTAATTTACATTTGATTTTAGTCTATTTTTTTTACACTTTAAATGCTTGTTTCTTGTTTTGTATTCTTATTTGAAAATTCTAAGTTATTATTTTCTAATTACATTTTATTTTAGTCTTGCTTATTTTTATTTTACTTTTACTTTATACGCCCTAAACTTGAGTATAACTCCCATCTCTGGGCAGGTGCTTCTCAAACTTTTCTTCACCTGCTCGACAGAGTTCAGAAAAAGGCGTTAAAATTGATAGGAGAGAGAAACATTAAGGAAACATTTCCATCACTCGAACATCGTCGAAATGTTTCATGTCTTTCTTTATTTTACAGGTTCTTTTACAAAAAATGTTCACTTGAGGTAGCCAGCTGCGTTCCACCCCTTAAACATTTCTCCCGTAACACTCGTCTTGCTAGGAACGCTCATCAGTTTACACTTGAGCCCAATTTCGGTCGTACCGTGAAATATAGGGATTCTTTCTTTAGCCGTACAACACGAATATGGAATGAATTGCCTGCCACAATTTTTCCTTACCATTACCCCTTGAGCGCGTGTGCATTATAAAAAAAAAAAAAAAAAAGCTTTCTATGATAATTATTTTAATTTTATTTCTTCTTTATTTCTACGTTACTTAATTTTTCTTTACTTTTAAAACTAAACTTTTAATTTCTATGTTATTTTATATTTTTTTTAAGTTCTACTACTAAGACTTTCTTTGTTACTAAAACTTAACTTAATTTAGACGTATAAAATTTCTATATCTTTATATTAACTATTAATAACCTTTTTTTCTTATATGCGCATATATATGTACGTACGTGCGAGGGCTCTCTCCCTCCTTTTTTTTCTAGATTAATCTAATGCGAATAAGCATTGTTTTAGTATGTAAACATAAAATTTCTTTAAACGATTTTTGTGTACTGTAACTTTTTTTCCTTCGTACTTGATATCGCAGTTTACACCGTCTTCGGACAAAACTTCGTATGGACCTATGAAAATAGGATCCAATTTTTTTCTATTTTCATTTCTTAATAGAAACAAGCTTCCTGTTTCGAAATTAATTGATTTACTCTTAGCTCTTTTATCGTACTCAGCTTTTCTTGTATTTTTCTTTTCTAGCAGCACATCTCTTGTATCTCTATGAGCAATTTGTAGCTTTTCTCTTAGTTCAATTACATAATCTTCATAATTGTACCTGGGGTTTTGTCAAATTTAAAGGCAATGTACATTGACGTCCGAATACTAGTTTAAATAGGGAATACCCTGTTTCTGCATGTACTGCGGTGTTATATGAAAACATAGCATAGTATGGTAACCATGTACACCAGTCTGTGTGTTTTTCGGAAACGTAACTTCTAAGGTATGCTCCTAGGACTTTATGAGAGTTTTTTAATGCTCCTATGCTTTCATGATGATATGCTGTAGATTGTATTAGCTCTATTGTAGTTTGCACATATCCTTAAAAATTCTGTTGATAAATTCCGTGCCTTGATCAGAGGCTATTATCTTTGGAACTCCATATCTAAGAATAAAGCATTCTACTAGTCCTTTAGCTACTGTGTTAGCTTTTTTGTTCTCGATTGGTATTGCTTCGATGAATTTCGTCAGTTCATCTTGTAACGTAAGTATGTACCTGTATCCATTAACTGATTCGTCCAAGGGACCTACTAAATCTAGATAAATTTTATCAAAGCATGATTCAGCAGTTGACGTTATTTCCATAGGCTGTTTTTTTGGTGTTTTATATTTGTTTTTTCTGGCACACTGGGCAATGTTTTACATAAGTAGCTATGTCATTTTGCATTCCAGTCCAGAAATATTTTTGTTTAATCGTTTTAAGCATGCGGTTTATTCCTGCATGTCCACTTGTTGGTAATACGTGGTAATCATTGAGCAATATTTTCTTTTTGTGAGGTCAAAAAGAATCGGTAATTTCTATATATTTATTTATGAGGTGCACCTTTATAATACTTTTTTTAAACATATCTCCTAAGATTTTCTGTAACTCATGAATTTTATATTCTCGACGGCCGTCTGTGAGTTTTTTAATTTCTTGTTTTGTAATGTATAATTTATTTATTAATAATAGTCCGCAGATTTTATGCACGTCCCTCGACAACAAATCGCAAAATGATGTCGATAAGGCAGTAGTGCTTTCCTTGGGCTTTCTTAGGAGTATACAATTCATCTCTGGGATGTATGCCAACACTTTGTTTGGTCCCAGGATTATATTTATATCTTTTCGATATTCGTCGTCCTCGAAACTGTTACATATTTTTAGCTCAATTATTTTATGCCCATATTCTGGTGGTTTAAGTAATTCGGTGATAATACGTTTATTTCTTCCGTTTCAGAAGTACCATGCGGAACTTCTGTAAGCCAGTAATAGGTTCCTTCTTCTTTGGTTCAATTAGGATCGGAGAGTTCCACGCAGAGACATATTATTTCTTGCTTTTGTTTATGCGGAAGTCGGTAAGGTTTGGTATATTTGGGTGTAGCTCCTTCTTTTAGTGTAATTTCAGCTTGTCCTACATGACTGTATGTTAGCTTATCACCTTCTAGGTGGAAAATATAGTGATATTTCGTGACTATAGTTTTAATTTCGGCTTTTTCTTCACTATTTAGTGTTTAGAAATTTATTTCACAATATGTTTTTAACTCTAGTAGGTGATACTGTAGTTTTCAATTTGTCTGGTGAGACAAGATCATGTTCTGAGGCGAGTAGTGATTGTGGTTCCGCCCATTTGAGGTTTACACATGTTTCGCGGGTGTTCAAAATTTTGATTGGAATTTTTCCTTCTTTGGCCTGTGAAATGGATCCGTCCATGTACACACCTTTACACAACTCTTGGGGATGGAATATTCTAGGTTCAGTATATTGTGTATCTAACCAGTAGGTTGCTTCGCATCTTGGAGAAACGGTTACTGTGATCAAGCTATGATGTGACAGTATCGGTGTCGATATTTGCCTGTAATTTATTTTTTAATTTCAGAAGTAGGTTTTCAAGATCTATTACTGCACCAAATTTGGTTAAAAAGTTTGCTCCAATAATTCCGTCAAAGGGTATCGGAAATGAATCAGGTACTACATGAAATTCATATGGAATGTCGTTACGTCCGAAGTGCATCGTGTTAATACATGTGCCTAGCGATTTTAGGTCTCCAGGTATACCTATGATAGTGGTGATGTTTTTCTTGTTTATTGAAGCATTTCCCTCGATTACAGAGCTTTTGATTACGCAGATAGATGCACCTGTATCTAGTAAGCATCGTACGGGTTTGTCATAGTTAAGTAGTACTTGTACATAAATGCCGTTTTCTATCCCCGCTGTGTATATGGCGTTTGGTAGGGATTTAATAGACTCCCCTCCGACGCACGGGTCGGTTGTCCCCTCGGTGGGTTGTTCGTTTCCCAATGCCCTTAAGTTGGGGTAGTTTATTCGCTGTCCTGTTATTACGGGGTTGGTTATTATGTGGTACATTGGTTCTAGTGTTAGCTTTAGGTTGATGTCCCTGTTGGTTATAATCCGTTTGGTAACCTTGCCTATAATTGTTATTTTGGCGGTGTTGGTATCCTGAGCGGTTATATGTATTAAATTGACTATTTTGGGAACCTGTTCTATATTGGTTTCGTGGAGTATTTTGCATATGTTAGGAACCCATTCTATGATTATTATTTGGATAGGTGTTATAATTCTGGGTGCCTTGTTGGTAATTATTATTGACTTGCCTGTTGCTTCTTATTTCCCGAACTCTAGAGTTTGATCCTCTTGATTGGTGTCTCCTGAAATTTTGTTGCCGTTGTTCGAAATATTTTAGGGTCGCTGGTTGGTTTGACCCTTGATCGATTCCTAGTAGATGCTGGGAAGCGCTTTTTAAAGTTGTGTGTCGAGTGCTGTCTAGTACCAGTTTAAGTCGATCATTCACTCCTCGCTTTAGGAATGCTAGTCTTCTGCGATCGTTAGCAGTGCTCAGGGTTGCTCGGATGTCTTCACCATGGCATGCGACTTCTAATTCAGTCATCTGATTAAACAGCGTTTCTATTTCGGTTATGAATTCTCTGGCGGGTCGGTTGCCTTGAGTCGCTCGGTTTAGTCGTGACTGAATCTGTTCGATTGTATCTTTTGGCCCACATTTCTCGATCAAGCTTCTCTTAAGCTCAGTGAAGTCTTTGGGACTGGTATTTCCCAGTTCAGTCAGTGCCTTTTCCTGTATTTTACATTTTAGTACGAATTTAATTAGGGTACCTTTTGCTGTAGTCGTTAGAGTATCGTAATAAAATTCGATACTATTCAAGAAATCTCTTAGGCTCTCAGATCGGGTGTTTTCCTCGAATGATAGAGTGGGCCGCTTTTGAGCTGTACTGAAGCTAAATTCTTCACCACCCATCGTATGAGTTATAGATTCTATTTTAGTTTCTAGCTTCTCTTCCTTGTTCTCTTCGAGTTCCGGAGGTACGCTTCTGATGTGTCTTCGGAATCGTTTTTGTATCTGTTGGTTTCCGCACTAATTCCTTTTAATGCTATTCGTTCCAACTCAGATATTTTATTTTGATCAACTTCTTCAAAGAGTGTAGAGAATGCTTCAAAGAGTTCACCAATTTGTTGAAGCTTTTCTTCCGCTTTGGTGGGAGTCCTAGTTCGATTAGGTGCCTTTTTTAAATTAACGTAGATTTGATTGAGTTGGCTTAAGGCTAATTCTAGCTTGGTTTAATTCATTGGGATCTTAGACTATGGACAAAAATGGAATTAGGGAAAGAGAGCCGTTAGTAAGAAATTTTTTTTTCATAAATGAGTCGTTCAATTAAATTTTTTTTTTATTTTACTACCATATAAAAATCGTTAACAACAATGGAACATTTTTTTTTTTCAATCAGCTTTTAACAAAACATTTGTTTCTTTTTTTTTTACTATGTATTATAAAATATAAAAAAATTGTTTTGCCAAAAGGTTTTATACCTTGGCGTTTCTGTTCTCCAGGTGGCTGATTACGTCCGCTATCAATTTCCTTCGGAAGTGCTGTATCCCCAGATAGTCTAATCCCACTATTATGGCGGTTACGAACAATAATCTGAGAATAATAGCGGTGTGGTCGAGCTGGCTCTGTCCCAGGTTGGCAGCGTTAAGAATTTAAGGACCAGTGTTAATGACTTCGGATTTACTTTCCTTGCACCCCATGCCGGGCTAGTCGGTTGGTTATGTTATTGAAGAGGTCGTGAAACTGAGCCTTCTCTTGGCGTTTGGGCGCTTTCTTTTTACTCCTGTTTTTCCTCAGCGTTTTCCGGATGACCCTGATCTCCTTGTGGTATTTGAGGCGATCTTCGGAGTTCGTTCCAGGTATATTGGCGAGGCGGTGAAGTTCTCTTATTTTAGCTTTAAGGGTTGCCGTTTTTCTGGATGGAGGCGCAGGGGAAGCGATGGTGGTTAGTACGGCCTCTTGGCGTCTTACGTCAAGTCTGCTGACGTTTTCAAAGTCCGCGTTATGTTGATGATCTAGCTTGTGTTGTGAGATTGCTGTAGCTGTTGTAACGACCTAGTTGCCTTTGGGTCCGTGCTGGCATAATTGAGAGGGTTCTTGGACCTCTCATGTCGCTACAAAAAAAAAATATAGGCCAGACTATGCATCTGAGATGTAATAGAGTATGTTGTCTACCCCTCCCATCCTTTGTTGCTTCCTTCGCCAGAGCTACCCCTTGATAAGGCTTCCCCAAAATTACATCGCGCACTTTGTAAAATATGTTTTATGTATATAAAGTTATATAAATAGGTATGTAATTTAAGTATCATATATTAATAAAAAAAACTCACCCTTTTACCCCCGTAGTAGTGGTCACTGCAGCTGAAGATATGGGAGTATGTTGTAGGTATATATTGTGCCTTTAAGGTGCACTATTGTTTTTACGCAATTTAATTTATTTAACTTGGTATATATATTTTACCCCGTTTCGCGTAGTGCTACCTTTTAATTTAATTTTGTTTTGCCACGATTATCTTTTTTTTGTAAGTTTAAAATTAAGAGGTAATAAAAAGGTTAAATCAATAAAAACTCGTGTAAACCGGTAATCTGAAGATTCTTGCGATCATCCTCTTTCAAATCCTTGCCATTATGAAGGCCTCTGTATAAGCACCTACAGTTGTAGTTTACTTGCTCGGATTATGGTGACTCGATACGATTGGTGGAGCACCCAGGAAAATTTATCTAAGCAGTCGTACTTTATACGAACTGCCGCAATTTGTCTTTTATCGTTTTTCAAAGTTTGAACTGTAACTCTTCTATAGTTTTAGGTTTTATTTATTAATCCATCCGAAATAATTTTCATTTTTAATTCATTTTTTATTTTTCATTTTCTTATATCTATCTTAATGCTAGACAAAAAATCTTAAACAACTAGCTTCCATATTACCTTAATTAACTTACTGGCCCCATGCGGGCACTCTAAATTAACCTATAACGTATTGAAACGATGCCTTTCGGCTTAAAATCATTTATATTTAACTAACTTAACTTTAACACTTGAACTAACGAGAAAATTATTATAAAAAAAACTCATTTTCATTATCATTTTTTTCACTTTTTTATAAAACTTAAAGCTACCCTCTACCTAATTATAACTAATTAATACTAAACTATACTAAATAAAACTACTATAAGCTACGTTATATATAAATTATATAAAACTAGCTTAAATTATACCTAATTAAACTACTTAAACTAACTTAAAAACTAGAACAGCCACCAGCAACTGCAACTCTTTTTTTTTTTTTTTTTTTTGTGCCACCGTACCTATTTAACCTACTCTATATTTACCTTAAAACTATGTAAGTCGGCCAAAGCAACAATGTGGTCAACTTTCAATATCAATTTGGTCACCCAACCACCAGAATTTTTTCATTTGCTTACCTATGTCCTTTATGTCCCGAAGGGGCACAGCTCTACTGAACCGCAAATCCGTTCTGCTCCGTTTACAGAGCCGACGTCCCGATCGTAAAGGAGTCGCCGATCCACAGTCCTACTGAAGACGTGGTAGTCGTTCAGCAACCGTGGAAGAGTGCACATCGTTGGCGGCTTTCACAGTGTAAATTTCAAGTAGAGACGCGAGTGCTTATAGTAGTGAGTTAGATCTACCAAAACCAAGTGGCAAGTTAGCCTAGGTGGTAGAGGAGCAGATTTCAGAGTGGAAGGTCGTGGGTTCGATTCTCACCCCGGGCAAGGCCTTTTTTTAAATAATTTCTGGCAGGAGGTTTCAAAGAGAAGGAAACAACAGCAGCAACAACAAGAAGAGCAGATGGGAAAACCAACGGGGACATCGAAAGATGGTCCCCCAACAACAAGGAAGACAGTTGGAGGAACATCAGGTGATGTGTCATCCGACAGTCAAATAGCGGGGCCATCAGGCCAAGCTGAAAGTGCAAATGTAGCAGGGCAGTCCAAAGCCCAAAAAGCAACAACAACAACAGCAGCAGCAGCAGCAGCAGCAGCAGGACCAGGAAAGCCCAAAGTGGCAACAATAGCAACAACAGCAACGACAACTACAACAACATCGTCATCGGCACGTGCCGAGGTCGGTACCAGCAGCATAGCAACTGCAAAGACATCGAGTCTTATTAAAGGGAAAAAGCCAGGACCGGCATGTGTCGATGAGCAAGATCCTCTAAAGAGAAGGCGCTACATTAGGTACAAACCAAACCTAGAAGTTAAGAAGCGTACCTCTGATATAGAAGCAGCCAAGAAAACAGAAGGGCGCGGGCGCTCAGCCAAGGCTTCGGCTCAGGCCAAAATACAGAGGCAGCTAGATAGCTCCTCTAACGATGAAGACAATAGCGAAAGCAATGACAACGAAGAAGGCGACGACGAAGCTGAGACGGATGACAGGCACGTCGAAGAGGCTGATGGAGCGATCGCCGCCGACAAGCCCAACGATCAGGACGCCAAGCTAACAGGCGAAGAAAACGCCGCTGACGCAGATGCTGATGACATCTCATACATGTCAGTGGAAGGAGAAGGACGTTACGTCAGTGGCGAGATAGTCGAGCTGTCTGACGAGGAAGAGGACCAGCAAATCGAGGCGTTGACGGAGCAGATCTCTTCGCTCATAGAGCTGGTTGAAGCGCTCAAGAAGAAGCAGGAGGCAAGACGGGAGAAGGAGCGCATAGTTGCTCTTGAGCAGCGCACCCGCCAACAAGCGCTCCAAGAGCAAGCTTCGCAACAAAAGGAGCCTCCTCAGGAACAAAAACCACTCCCAGACCAGCAGCAGCCTCAGAAGCAGCAGTCGAAGAAGCAGCCACAGAAACAGCTTCAAAAGCGACAACAACCGTCTCAGCAAACACAGCATCAGCCTCAGCAACAGCAAGCAAAACAAAAACAACAACAACAACAACCACAACAGCAACGACAACAGACACAGAAGCAGCAACAGTAGCAGAAACAACAGCAACAGCAACAACCGCAACAGCAACAACCGCAACAGCAACAACCACAGCAGTCACAACAGCAGCAGACCCAACAGCAGCCAATGCAACAGCAGCAGAGACAACAGCAGCAGTCACAACAACAGCAACAACAGCAACAGCCACAAGCAAAGAAAGGTAAGGTGCCACCTATTAATACTTATAAAATGCATTTAAAAGACACAATTGAAATATGTAGGTCGGTCATAGGCAACAATTTCATAATTAAGCGGCTTAACGCAGACAGGCATTCCATTCAGTGCTCATCTTTAGAGCACTACAAAAAAGTGAAAGACCTTCTGTCCCAAACTAGAACAGAATACTTTAGTTTCACCCCGAAGGAAGACAAGCTTCAAACAGTCCTCCTGAAGGGTATCGAATCCTCTACGGATCCGCAGGCGCTCTTAGCTAAGCTCCGTCAAGTGGCGAGCGACGATCTCGAGTTTATCGGGGTCAGACCGTTCACCACAGTCAAAGCCAGACGGGAGAAACGGAATTTACCATTCTTCCTGGTTCAACTCTCGCCCCAAAGCAAATTGAGTGGTCTAAGGAATATAACAGTCCTGGATTACCAAGTTGTACGATGGGAAAAACTAAATAAGCAGAAAGACATGCTTCAATGCATGAACTGCCAAGGGTTCGGACACATTGCAGTTAACTGTGGTATGGACCCAGTCTGTGTTAAATGTGGAGATACCCACAAAACAGTGGAGTGTAAACTCGGGCAAGATAGGGTCACAGATATGACCCAGTTAAAATGTGCGCTCTGCCGAGGCTCCGGGCACCCCGCAAACTATCGGGGATGTCCGAAGTTTCAGGAGATAAGGCAAAACAAAGCCCAAAAGAAAACAGTAGGGGTGAGACGCCCTGAAGTACGCCAGAAAACAACTTCCGTCAATCCCGCAATTTCTTACGCCCAAATCGCGTCTGGAAGGGGAAACACGGTACAGCCTCAACCACAGGTAGCCAAACAGGTCCAAGTGCCTACGGCTCCTGTGCCAGAGGCAGATCTGATGCAGGTGTTGCTGACCATTCATGGTCAGTTAACCGACGTGCAAAAACAGATCAGGGAGCAGGCGGCTAGGGTGGATTACCTCTACTCTATTCTGCCGGCAACGCGAAATGGTTAAAGGCGCGAGTTACATACCTAACCCCAAGATGCACTCACATCGACTCAGGTCATTGTCCAGTTCATTTCAATGCCATCATCAATTCTCTAATTTCAATTTCATAATTATTTCTTTTTGTCATTTCAATGCCATCAGCAATTCTCTAAATTCAATTTCATAATTATTTCTTTTTTGTCACTTTAATGCCATCAGCAATTTCCATAAAACGAATTCATTTTCATTCTCATGACTAAGCAATAAATAACATATAAAGTATTTGATAAGGTAGAATTAAGTTCGAGTTATGAATAAACGTAGCACAGAGGTGCACACAAAAATAATAGTTGTCTTTTTTTAAAACCTCCGGGAGTCCTGACCTTATTTGGCGCAGTCGTTCGTAGGAGTATCTTTGCACACATTTTTCGAGTGTAAAAATTTTGTATCGGTTTATGTCAACGGATTATTGAAAAAATAAATCGATTTATATCAACGGATTATTGAAAAAAAATATAAATAAAAAAAAAAAACCCTCGGAAAAGTGTTGTGGATAAAGAACTAAAACACAAGAAATTATCTCACGTTACAAAACCTCGACGGGATATCGGGACAAAAATTGTAAGCCAACGGCTAATTGGCGGAGTGAAATAATTATTTGGTGTGTTTCAACACTTTAGTTTAGAACCTTAATAAAAAAAAAAAAATTCGTGTGATTACGTACAGGAAATAACTTTACATAACAACAATCAGTGAAGTGAAGATAGAGAATCCTTACAACAATCAGTGAAGTTAAAGAATAATTTATTTGCGGTGAAAAATGAGCACTACCTGCCCAATTTATAGTTGCATGTAAGTCAAAAAGTAAAACTAATTCCTTTCCTGTATCCTAATCCATGTATAGGTCAAGGAGACTCCCGAATTATTTTGACATACACTCCAATAGTATAGATATAAGTAGTTCAGACGAAGAAAATAGTTGCTTTAACAGTAACATAACTTTAGGAGAACAATTAAAAATCGATCAAGAAAAAATACAAGTAACATTAGAAGAAATAAATAATAGCTTAAGCAACCTTACAATAGAAATACAAAATACTGAAAAAAATAGTGATTTAAGTAGCAAAACAATAAAAATAAAAAATATGCCTAACAACGAAGATCATAGTGAAAACGATTCAGATGTTTTTCAAACACTAAGGGTACCTGACGCAATTAAAGATTTACCTAAATTCGACGGTAACCCTAGACTTCTTTTCGAATTTATTCAAAATGTAGAAGAAATTCTAACATTAATCACTGGATCGGATGGCACTATCCAAGGGAAAATACTCCTCCGAGCCATCCGGAACAAAATCATTGGCCCTGCTAATGAAATATTAAACATGTATGGCACTCCACTCTCCTGGACAGCAATACGTAGTAACCTAGTGTTGCACTATAGCGATAAAAGAAATGAAACTTCTCTCATTCGTGATCTTCACAACCTTAAACAATATAACAGCACTATAGAACAATTCTATAGCAAAATCATCGAAATCTTCGCTGCTATCAGCAACCATATCAAAGTACATGACACAGATTTAAATGTCATAAGAGCAAAAAATGTTTTGTATGAAGAAATGTGCCTCAACACATTTCTAGTTGGTTTAAAAGAACCTCTTGGTTCCACCATCCGAGCAATGAAACCAGTTTCATTACCGGAAGCTTTTTCATTTTGCGTTAAAGAGCAGAACATTTCATATGCACAAGAAAGACAAAGATACAATACAGTTCAACCCTCTAAAAATTACCATACACAAAATACATATTATACACCCCATTCACAAAAAAATTCATTTTATCAAAACCAGGTAAATAGGCAAAATTTCCCTCATCAACAATTCTCTAAACAACAATTCTTTCCGCCACAACAACCAACATCTTACCAACAACGCTACCCTCACCAAACATTTCAACAACAACCTATCCAACAACAATTTCAACAACAAGCCTTTATTCAACCACAACCCCAACAACACCAACCTTTTCAACGTTATAATCAGCAACCCCAGCAATCAAATCAACAAAGACCCTCAGAACCAATGGAACTCGGTTCTACTAGGCTAACTCGTCTAACCCAGCCATCCTCATCTAATTTCGTTAAACCAAACCAATTTCAAAACTTTAAACAAAGACAGGAACTGCATAATGTGGTTATTCCAGACAACCCTTCTTACGAAGACCCCCCTATCGTAGCAAGCAACTTTCAAGAACTAGACTCTTATTATGATTATAACCACTTTCCTGATCAACAAGATCTTGACTTATTGGACACAATGCATGAACTAGATGACGAAAATTTTCACATACCTGCCCCGGCAGACCAATTGGATACATAGATATAAATAAACACGGTACAACTCTTCCTTATATAAATATTTCCTCACCATTTGGCCGACCACTAAAATTCCTAATAGACACAGGAGCCACCACTTCATTTATTAACCCTGAGTTCATAAATCCTGACGATCTTATTTCTATTGAACCCACTACTATAAAAACCATACTTAATACACACAAAATACACAAAGAGGTTCGTCTCCCTAATTTTTTAGAATTCAACCAACCTGGAGAGACCAGATTTCTGGCATTCCGATTTCATGGATACTTTGATGGTCTACTAGGACTTGACACTCTCACTACATTAGGAGCAAACATCGATCTAGTAAATAAACTTTTAATCACTCAAAATTCCAAATTACCTCTCGAACTCAAGCCTAATTTTATATCCCAAAAATATATCCTTTCGGGAAATTCAAAAACGATTGTTAATTTACCAGTCGATATTGAAGATGGAGAAATTTTTATTAACAGAACACATATTTCACCTCAATTATACATTCCAGAAGGTATTTATACTACAATTAAATGGTACGCAAACGTAATAGTTATCAATAAATCATATTCAAACAAAACACTCTTTTTAGAACAACCCCTCAAAGTCACAAAATTCATTAATCAAGATTTCTACGAACTGAACAACTTAGAGATTGATCACAACAATCCAATTTCAAAACCTATATCTTCCGACGACATTACAGACCTTATTCGAACTTCTCACTTAAATACCGAAGAAAAGAAAACAATTTACAAGCTATGTCGATCTTACGAGGACATTTTCTTCAAAGATGGACAAAAACTAACTTTCACTAATAAATTAAAACATAATATCACTACCAACGATGATATTCCAATATACTCAAAGACATATAGATACCCCCATATTCATAAACAAGAAGTCCAAACCCAAATAAAACAAATGCTTGAACAAGGTGTAATAAGACCAAGCTATTCGCCTTGGAGCTCTCCAATATGGATAGTCCCAAAGAAAAAGGACGCCAGTGGAAAAATTAAATGGCGACTCGTAATTGACTATCGTAAACTGAATGAAAAAACAGTGAACGATAAATATCCTTTACCAAATATTACAGATGTTTTAGATAAACTTGGCAAAAGTATGTATTTTACAACACTTGATCTTGCTAGCGGATTTCACCAGATCGAGATGAATCCAAAAGACGTTGGAAAAACTGCGTTCACTGTAGAGAGCGGGCACTACGAGTATTTGAGAATGCCCTTTGGCTTGAAGAATGCCCCTTCGACCTTTCAAAGAGTCATGGACAACCTTCTTAGAGATCTGCAAGGAAAAATCTGCCTTGTTTACTTGGATGATATTATCATCTTTTCGACGTCACTGCAAGAACACACGGAAAATCTAAAGAAAGTTTTCGACAGGCTAAGAGAAGCTAATTTTAAAATCCAACTAGACAAATCTGAATTTCTCCGTAAAGAAGTAGCTTTTCTAGGTCATATTGTGACAAGCGAAGGTGTTAAACCAAATCCTGACAAAATCTCGGCAATTCAAAACTTCCCAATACCTCGAACCCAAAAAGAAATTAAATCCTTTTTAGGCCTCCTTGGCTATTACCGAAAGTTCATACGAGATTTTGCAAAACTTACAAAACCAATAACAGAATGCCTCAAAAAAGGTAAGACTATCGACTTAAACGAAAAATACGTCAAAGCATTTGAAATGTGTAAAGATCTTTTAATTAATGACCCAATTCTGCAATATCCTGATTTTTCCAAACCATTCGTACTGACCACTGATGCAAGTAACTTTGCACTAGGTGCGGTTTTATCTCAAGGCAATATAGGTAGTGATAAACCTATCTGTTACGCAAGTCGGACATTAACCGACACAGAGACCAATTATTCCACTATCGAAAAGGAATTATTGGCTATTGTTTGGGCAACCAAATACTTTCGACCTTACCTTTTCGGACAGAAATTCAAAATTGTTACCGACCATAAACCCTTGCAATGGCTTATGAGTCTTAAAGACCCAAACTCCAAATTAATCAGATGGCGTTTAAAATTAGAAGAGTTCGATTATGAAATAATATACAAAAAGGGTAAACTAAATTTGAACGCAGACGCTCTAAGTCGAATTCGAACAGAACCACCAAACAATAAAGTCGAAGTAAATTTGAACGAAAGTTTAGCTGATACCATTCACTCAGCAGAGGAAAATTTAAATGACCATATATATATTTCTGAAAAACCATTGAATGAATTTAACATACAACTAATTTTAAAAAAAAATGATAGAGACAAGTCGCCGAAAATCGAGATGTTATTCAAAAACAAACTTAGAAAAACAGTCTACAAACAAACATTTTCGGAAAATAACATTACGGAAATTCTTAAACAACAATTACCTCCAAATAAATGCTGTGGAATATTCACAGATGATGAAACATTCAAAATTGTTCAAGACGTTTACAAAAAATTTTTTTCTAACAGCACAACATTCAAACTAATCCGGTGTACCGACATACTAACGGACATAATAGACAACGACGAACAAGACAAAATCATAATCGACTACCATAACAACAATAACCACAGAGGAATAAACGAATCATTCCTCCATTTAAAAAGAAAATATTTTTTCCCCTATATGAAAATGAAAATTACAAAAATAATAAACAATTGCGAAACCTGTCAACTCTTAAAATATGACCGAAACCCCCCAAAAATTAAACATGAGATTCCACCAACTCCTAAGAAACCATTAGAAATAATTCACGTTGATGTATATAGCATAAACAACAAGAAAATTTTAACAATAATCGACAAATTCTCAAAATTTGCAGCAGCATATACACTCGCAGTTCAGAATAGCCTTAACATAATCAGGTCTATTAAGCATTTCATCAGCCTTCACGGCATACCTAACCACCTTATATCAGATCAAGGATCTGAATTCACTGCAATAATTTTTAAAGACTTTTGTGCTCAGTATAACATTAACTTGCACATAACATCTTTTCAACAATCTAGTAGCAATAGCCCAGTTGAACGATTACATTCAACACTTACTGAAATATACAGGATAATCTACAACAAAAGAAAAGAAAGAGATCATAGCTCTATTTTAAACGAAACTTTAATAACATACAATAATTCCATACACTCCGCTACGAATTATACTCCATATGAGATTTTTTACGGTAGGACTTATAAGTTTGACAAAGAAATAGCGTTTAATAACGAACATGAGTATTTACAAAAACTTAACGAATTTCAAGAAAAACTATTCCCTACTATAAAAGAAAGATTAGAAAAAATAGTATCTAAAAACATTGAACATATTAATCAAAATAGGAAGGATGCAGTAGATCTTAAAGAAAATTCAATTATATATAGAAAAGAATTCCGAAGAAATAAACTCACACCAAGATTTAGTAAACATAAAATTAAATCAAACAATAAAGTTACAGTTATTACTAGTGATGATAAAAAACTTCATAAATCAAAAATAAAACATAAACGTAAATTTCAGATTCATAGCAACAACAATAATGATGACGACCATATCCCACGGACAGAAAATGGAGATACAGGACCTTAATAACAACATAGGAATACTTCCCATGAAACTAGGTATAGGCAAATCTATAAGGGATTATGACAACTTTGTACATGTAGTTAAATTAGAATCATACCAAACCAACATAGAAAAAATAACAAATGCACTAGCAGCATTCAAAAATTTAGATGAATTCAAAGATTCTTTAACAGTCTTAAACGTCAAAATTCAAGAAGTAAAAATTAAACTTAAGACATTAATGCCAAAATTCAGACCAAAAAGAGGCATTATAAACGGGCTAGGCTCTGTAATTAAAAGCATAACGGGAAATATGGATGCGGATGATGCCCTTCATCTAAATGAACAGATCGAACAGTTATCAAGAAATCAAGCAACAGTAGTAGACAAGGTAAATAGAGTAACAAAGGCTAACAACCAAATGACTGAGAGATTTAATAACATTACCGACCATATAAATAAGCAGCAAGAAATTATTGAAGGTTACTTAAGATATTCGCGAAATCAAATAAACACAAAATTTAAAATACAAGAAAATGCTATTAGATACACACAATACTTGAATCAAATCAATTACAATATAGATCTGCTAAACAGTCATCTTACAAATATAGCTGAAGCTATTATTCTCGCTAGACTTAACGTTATTTCAAAGCAAATATTGAACTCTGAAGAACTTGACTTTATCTACAAGATTTTCGAAAATAAATCCATACAGATAAATTCAGATGAACAAATTTACGAGCTCCTAGATCTACAAGCCTACTATAACCACACTAACGTAATATTTAATATAAAAATTCCCCAAATATCTACCGAAACATTTTCCTTTTTTCACATTATTCCTCTTCCCATAAATAATACTAAAACAATAATTACAAAACCTTACGCCCTATCCAACCCTAAACAAATATTTTACTTTGACGAAAAATGCCAAAAAATTGAAGGGACATACTTGTGCAAGGAAGCAAAGAAATACCAGCCAAACCCAAATGATACCTGCATCGCTAATCTTCTCAAAAACTTACCAGCCAACTGTGACCTCAAAGAAGAACCATACAAAGCTGACATCGTGCAACCAGAACATAACTACATATTAGTAATCAACATTCCCGAAACATCCATTACAACAACCTGTGAACCAAACAACCAAAAACTCAGAGGAACGCAACTCATACATTTTGAAAACTGTACAATCGAAATTAACCAAATTATTTACGACAGCAACTCACAAATATACTGGGAGGATGTCCACATTTTTCCATCACAATTAAACCTTATAAATTCATCATCAATCATACAAACTCCGAATCTACAAAAACTTCAGTCTTTCCATTTTCAAAATATGGAACTGATTAAAACTTTACACACCAGAACCTCACAAACAAACATACTGATGCTCAACACAATTATAATATTCGGTCTGATTGTACTTATCTTATCAATCTACCTAATCAAACTTCATAGATCATCAAAAACATCATTCAATATTCCTATTATAAAACAACCTACAGAATCCATACCCATAAAAATCATCGCTCCGGACACATCAGCAAATACCCCAATTACACCTGTAAAAATCATCGCTCCTGGCACCGGAACTACAAAACAGTTCCTCTGGCCGTCGCTCCATTCTTAGAGGGGAGGAGTTACATACCTAACCCCAAGATGCACTCACATCGACTCAGGTCATTGTCCAGTTCATTTCAATGCCATCATCAATTCTCTAATTTCAATTTCATAATTATTTCTTTTTGTCATTTCAATGCCATCAGCAATTCTCTAAATTCAATTTCATAATTATTTCTTTTTTGTCACTTTAATGCCATCAGCAATTTCCATAAAACGAATTCATTTTCATTCTCATGACTAAGCAATAAATAACATATAAAGTATTTGATAAGGTAGAATTAAGTTCGAGTTATGAATAAACGTAGCACAGAGGTGCACACAAAAATAATAGTTGTCTTTTTTTAAAACCTCCGGGAGTCCTGACCTTATTTCGCGCTGCCTGAGCGACCCTTTAAGATCCTAGCTGTGAATGTAAATTCGCTGATTAGGACCGAACGTAGAGCAAATCTCTTTCATTTGCTGCAAGACCAAAGTCCTGATGTGTTTATGGCTAGCGAAACTAAGCTAAATCAGAAACACAAACTGACTAATAATAATTACAATATCGTGCGAAGGGATCGGCCTAACTCCCCTCAAGGGGGTGGGGTCGCAATCTTCATACGAAAGGGCATTAAATTTAAGGTTATATATAATAGTGAAGTGCGAAGATTTGGGCAGCTAGAAGCCTGCATCATTTGCATTCCGCTCCTTCTGGGGAAAAGAATGTACGTGATCGCGGCGTACGCACCCGAAGCACCTCAGCCTGCTAATTTTATCGCAGAACTCGAAAAACTTTTCAAATGCTTAAGACTGCACTTGGATGAAAATTATTATCTAATGGCAGGAGATTTGAACGCCAAACATGAAGATTGGGGAAATCAAATTCAAAATCCGAGAGGGTACCATTTATTTAATTGGATAGGTCGTCACAGTGTTGAGTGTAGGATCGATCTTTTTGCGACAGATAGACCTTCGTTTCCTAGGAGCGGTGGCTTTCTGGATCTTTTACTGCTTGACTCACGACTTGTTATAACTGACGCAACAAATCAACAGACAAGAAACTGTTTACGAACAATCGAATACGACAGCGATCACTGCGGACTTGCCACCGTAATACAGCTTCCGAGCGAACTTGTGGAATTGGATGAGTATGTGCCTGTGCACTCTTACAATTTCAGTAAGACGCGCTGGCCACGCTTCTCCAACGCCTTGGCAAGAGAAATACGTTCCGATGACATTTCTCCACCAAATGACAGAAACCTGACGAACCTCGAGATCGACGGGTTTCTGACTCAAATGGATACGACTATAAAACGAACAATGGACAAAACAATCCCAAAATATAAGGAACAAGACCCTACTGGTTTATACAAGAACGCGACAATCGACGCACTACACCGACAAAAAAGTGGACTGCTGACTAGGTTGAAACTTCTTTATAGACGTTTCACGGACACACGTGATCTGGAGATAAGAACATTGAAGTCGTCGATCAAAAACATTAACGTTCTGATTAGACAAAACTATAGATTATCTATTAATTTATATTGGGATAACAGAATTCGGGCTGTTAATTCTAGCGACCCTAGTATGTTTCCCCAAATAAATAAGATATTTAGAAGAAATGATCAAAACGATCTTCCATGTCTTAAACTCTAGAGGATAACAGATAACGAAGACGTACTAACGATTGCGGGAATTGATCCGGAAGGTGCCGTTTTCGATGACAATTTTTTTATGATAGAAGATCCTCAGGAAAAGGTGGAAGCTGTAGGGGCTGCTTTCCAGCAAGTGTATAAGGTGAATGCTAGCATTCGTCCGAATCATGACCTGGAGAACAGAGCCTTGCTGCACAATTTCTATCTTGGAAATAACATAACGCAATGGCGATCTGAGAATACTGGTTTCACCGGGTTCAATGACGAAAATTTGGCAAACGCCACCATCGCCGAGCAAAATGGACCCAGTTCATTGTTAATTTCGAAGGTAGAACTTCATTTAATTTTTCAAACATTAAAGAAAAAGAAATCTGCGGGGGTCGATGGTATACCCAACATTGTGTTACGACATCTCCCTGAGGAAGCCATAGACATTTATACCACACTGTTTAACAACGCATTGAATAATGCATATTATCCAGTGAGTTGGAAGACAGCTGTGGTCCATCCTCTCCCCAAAAAGGGAAAGGACAGCTCCAATCCGGCAAATCTTCGGTCGATAAGTCTTCTTCCAAGTATCAGTAAGGTATTCGAAAAGATTCTCAATAGAGCTCTGTTCAAGTGGGCTGAGGACAAGAATATTATTCCAGACAATCAGTTTGGCTTTAAGGCGGGACATGACACTATTCATGCCGCGTCTAAGTTAGTTTCTGATGTTCAATGGAACAAAGCGAAAAATCAATGCACGGGTGCCGTTCTTGTTGATTTAGAGAAGGCTTTCGACACCGTATGGTTAGAGGGTCTTTATCTGAAATTAACCAGATTTGGCATAAGTAAACCACTGTTGTATATGCTTCATGACATGCTCAATGGTAGAAAGTTTGTTGTCAAAAGTGGCAATGTAACTTCGACCACAACTTTTGATATTAAAAACGGTCTACAGCAAGGAGCTGTGAACTCGCCGATTCTTTTTAGTATTTACACCAGCGATCTGATAGGTAGTCTCACTCATGCGATTGCGTATGCCGATGACCTTGTAGCGTACAGGACGGGTCCAAAAGTTGAAGTCATCAGAATTCTCTTGCAGCGTGACTTCGACAAGATTCAGCGATATTGTGATGACTGGAAGTTAAAAATTAACTTTCAGAAATCAGAAACTATCCTGTTTAGAACCCCTTTGTCTAAGGCTTCTAGGGATACAAGAAAGAACTGGAGAAATCTAGTGATCGTTGGACCAAGTGGACATCCACTGGCGAGTAAAGATGTAGTAAAGTACCTTGGTATCTGGCTAGATCAGTATCTATATTTCAATCGACATATAGATGCTGCTCTGGCCAGAGCTAGGGGAGCGTTTGCTCTGACAAGACGGTTGTTTTATAGCAGCCGCCTTGAAAACAGAGTGAAGGTGATTTGCTACATGGCCCTCATCCGGCCGATGATTGCCTATGGGTGCCCTGTCTGGTTTAACGTTGCCCCATCTCAAATGGAAAAGATTCGGGTGTTTGAGAGGCAGTGTCTTAGGACCTGTCTTGGATTACACAGAACACCAGAGTCGGAGTACAAACATTATTATGCCAACGAGGTCTTATACAACGGGGCCAATATAAACAGGATAGATAACTTTTTAATAAAGCTGATTCGGGGTCACATTGCAAGAGCGATGACCTCAGCCAATGGACTCATTTTCGGGGCTTATTACCCCAACGACGAATATAGTGAGAGCGTTTGTCTTAACGGTTTCATCCCGCCCGAGACATTCCTCTATTTAGACAGTCGGGGGCTGATACAGGATAGATTGGCGGTTCCGTTAATCTACCACGTCGGCCGTAGAACTGTGGATCGGCGAATCCTGTATGGCCGAGACGTCGGCTCTGGGAACGGAGCAGAGCGTCTGCGGTTCAGTAGAGCTGTGCCCCTTCGGGACAAAAGGGACTTTTGTAAGCAAGTTCAAAAATACTGGTGGTTGGGTGACCACCTTGATATTGATGGTTAGTCAAAATTGTTGCCTTGGCCGACCTACGTATTTTTAAGTATTAATAGGTATAATTTATGTAGGACAGTGGTGGCACCAAAAAAATAGAAAACACATAAACTGCATTTGTTGGTGTGTATGTGCATTTGGCGGTTAAATATATATATATAAATATATATATATTTGAAAGCGTGTGCGCATATGCATTGGCTGCTGCACCAAAAAAAAAAAAAAAAAAAAAAAATGCTGCTGGTAGCTGTTCTAGTTTTAAGTTATTTTAAGTATTTTTAAGTAGTTTTAAGTTAATTACGTATATTTACGTATATTTTAGTTTTATTTAGGTTAATTTAGTTTTATTTAGGTACAGGGTAGTTTTAAGTTTTTAAATAAAAAATGTCATGGAAAAACAAGTTTTTTTAAGGAATTTTCTTGTCTAAGTTTAAGTAATATAGATTTTAATTTAATTTACATTTGAATTTACGCCGAAAGGCATTTTTAATATATAGCTATAGTATAATTTAGAGCGCCCGTATGGGGCCAGTAAGTTAGTTAAGTTATTCTGTAAGCTAGTTTTTAAGGTTTTTGTCTAGCATTTAAGTAGTTATAAGATAAATTGAAATAAAAATTGAATTAAAATGCAAAAAAAAAAAAAAAAAAATGCGTAGTGCATACGACTTCGAAGACTGAGTAAATCTGAAGGCGTGGGTTCAAATCTCACGAGGTGCATGTGAAAAAGTTTTTCATAATAAAATTGGATTAAAGCTCAATACCACTAAAAAAAGAGACTGATGAAAGGAATTGGCAATCCTTGAAATAGCTATATCTCCAGCCAAAGATAGAAAGAAACGAATAATAATATTCGTAAACGAGTAAATAAAATTCGTTTAAAAATTGGTGGTAGCACCTTTAAGTTGTTGTTGTTGTTCAAACACATTCAATCATAATTATTATTTGTTAGACAGAACTGTAATATTTTTAGAAAATGTTTCTTTGTTATGTTAGTATTGTCTTTCAGATTTCCCCATTTTTGATGGCAGTGTAAGTAGGAACAGCGAAACCACATCGAATGAAACTAGCATCTCGTCTTCTTCCAGTGATATCTCTTTCATTTTGTCTTTTAGCTTAAAAGTGTTTTTATGTTTAATTCTTCCGAAATTATGTTTTTAAGTATTTTACCAATGTATTTGGATAATAATTCATAATAAGGAACATTTGTGGATGCTGCTATTTATGAGTCTTGAAGTCCATATAAAACTGGTGCTAATGGTGCAGAGCATTATGGTTTTGCCTTTTCTCTTTAGTCAATATACTTCTGTTTATATAGATCATTGACTAAATTGTTGTTCATTGTATGAAGCTTTGAGGTGGGATCTGTTCTTATTGTCTTATATGTCGTTTAACATCCAATAATTTATTAATTTTTTTCGTTATAATCTTCCCTATACATAATAACTGTTTAGTTGCCTTTGTCCGAGTTGGTAATTTAAACTTTGAGTTTTCTTTTCGTGAGGTTGGTTTTTTATCGGTTCAAAGCTCATTCGATTCTTGTCTCTACTTATCCATTTCCAGAACCCAACATTGATTTTAGATAAGTTTTAATAGTATAGATGCCGCTGCAATTGAGTTGGAGAAAAATATTCGTCTGTTAATAGTTGGTCGTTCTGCTATGGGCAGAATCAAAGATGAATTCAAGTACTTTGCTGTGTTGGTGTCACAAAATATTTAAAATAATTATTTTATGCCTAATTTTTTCGAGTTGCGGAAGTGCAACTTTGGCGTCGTTTTTTAGTCAAACTGTGGACATTTGTGCAGAAATATAGTTTTCATGACCAAGTTTGACATTTCCTCTATATAATAGCATGTAAACCGTGTAAGTCGGTTCAGTGATTGCTGAAATACAGAAGGATTAAGATTGGACCTTAAAAATGCTTAAATTCCGCTGATTTTTTAAATTTTAAATTTAACCTTTTCAGTTCGGATTTCTAGTAAATTTAATTTTTCCCTGATAAGCATATTTTTCTTTAAACCATTAGCAATGCCATCTCTACATAATCATTTTCAAAACTAAAAATTAGTTAAAAGGGAACATAGTCGTTTTTGTGTGCTGCGTAATTTTTTAGCGGTTGGGATCGGTAACTTTAAATCGGTAATTTTTAAGCTCATTTTGATGTTTGCTTCTACGCTTTACTTATCTATGTTCAGTTTCCAAAAACATTGAACCAAAAAGCTTTTACCAACAATAATGAACCAAAAACATAGAACCAAAAAGCTTTCCCCAACAGCAACGAACCGTACTGTATTTTATTATGGAGAAGATAATAATATTTATATATTATAACAAAGAATGATTATAAAAGCATTTTTTAAGACAACTTCAAATCCAAACAAAGACCACATTTATCCAAACGAAAGGTTAAACACTTTTCTGTTGACGATTGCATACCCGCTCAAATGCAACCGTCTTATAAACAAAATAAGATCAATAATAGTCGTATGTGAAATAAGTCACGTACGCCTTTAAAATTAAGATTATAAATACCAGTTGTCTGCGACATGTTGTGCATCTCATAGAGAGAAAATTAGTAGACCCCTCAAAACCCAAAAACCAAATGAGCTTCATCAAGAAATTAACAAAGAAAAGAAACGATCAATATTCCAGACACACAGACGAAGAAATATCAGAAGACGAGGAACAACAATCAAGAAGCAGTACTTTTATATTAGAAGTACTTTTAAAAATACTTTAGAAAATATTAAGTTAGAAACTGAAACAAATAGAAATTATAAAATGGCTCTCTTAACTCTCACACTTGATCAACTCAAATGCATCGAGAAATAACCTAACTTCGACGGTAGAACAGAAGATTTAAAGAATTTTTTAAACAGTGTATAAATTTATCCACATTTAATTAAGTGGAAAGACATTAAAGAACTCATAGTAATAAACTTTGGAGGATTCAAAAACTCTTTCAGACTTTATGATGAATTACGACAAACACTTTATAAAAATAACGTAATGACATTTTATAACGACATACAAAGAAAACTATGTGAACTTAACCAAAAAACTATCCAACAAAATTAACCAAATGAGATAGAAAATAATAATGCAACTGCCTTGAATGTTTTTAATGAAAAATTACCCGTACACATGCGTACAGTATTATTTGCTTTAAAACCAACTAATTTACAAGAAGCTCTTAACGAACTTACACAAGCAAATTTTATAAATGAAAGATATGAGGAAAAAAGCGAAAAATTCGAAAATTTTGAAACAAAAAATAATCAAAAACCTCAAAATTCTAAAATACACTATAACACACAGGAAAAACACAATAATAATTTTATACAGAATAGAAATTTTCAACCTAGAAATCCTACACACATAAAGCCTCCTTTAAATCATAATTATAGAAATCCCAACTATCATAGGAATAATTATAACCCAAATTACAAACCTCCTAGTAGACAATATAAACCTATGGAAGTTGACCCAACTTCTAGTCAATTAAAGAAGATCCAAACTACATATAACGAAAGTGATCAAAACAACACGGTTTTTCCGAATGTAACCTCGGAAATCTGTCAACTCAACGAGACAACAAACTCCCCTTTATTGGGTTAGAAAAGAATAATGAAATATTAAGACTGTTAATTGACACAGGGGCCACTAATAGTCTAATAAACAAAGAAAAAGCTCCGCAAGATACATCAAAATAATGAAATACCCATAAGAAATTAAAACAGTAGGTACTTCTTTATTCATAGATAAAGAACTAGTTATACCAAAAGAAAAATTTACACTCCAATCTCGCGTAGATTGTATTTTTCAAATCCACAACTTTTATGTCAACTTTGGTGGATAATTTGGGAATAATATATTATTTCCAAATAATGCCAGTATTGATTTTAAAAACAAAATACTAAAACTAAACGAACAAATTATTCCACTGTTCTTTTCTGTGGAAGACGAACAAGAATATCAAATAGAAATAAATCATTTAAACAATTAAATTACAAGACACATTTACTTTCGAAAGTTAGCGTTATGTGTACTTTATTTTATTACGTTAACTACACTATTAACTACCTACCCCAATTACGTATAGGGGGGTTCACACTCAACTACAGGCATGACCAGCGTGGCATGATGAAGACTTGACAGTTTGCGTTCACACTAGTCAAGAATGCCGTCAACCACCATAATCGTCAGAAGAATATCAAAATATTTTGAAAACCATAATGCTTGACCAGCCGCATGATGAGCGTTTACACTTTCAAAACTGAGCTCATCATGCGTCGCTTGTCATGCCTCAAGTTGAAGTATCTGATCTGATGTATCAAAAGTAGTTTTTTTTTTTATTTTAAGTAGTATTTTTGCCATCACTGCAGCCAAACCATTTCATTCTCTTTCATTCTGTTTTTGTTTTTGCTTATTCCTTCATTGCTTGTGTTTGTGTTGTGCTTGTACTTAAACTCTGCTGCTGCCCAAACACTTATTTTTGTTTGTTTTTCTTTTCGCTTCATTGCTTGTGTTGTACTTTTGCTTCAACCCGAACGATAACGAAGTCTACCGAGCAAATACGAAAAAAGCGATTGACAGACAAATCGGTGCGCTATTTTATATTTTAGTCCCCCTAAAGAAGTTTCACTTACATAGATAATACGACAATTTATAATAACATAAGAGCAAAGTAATTTCAGGGATACCTTTTAGCAGTTTTAGAAAAAACATAATAAAAACATATTTTATTCAACACTTCCACTTTTTGAAATGTTTTATAATAGAACGAACTTAAAGTATCTTATTTAATTCAAAATAAAAATTAATTAAAAATATTATTTAAAGATAATGGAACCACTCCCATTATAAAACGAAAACGTTCAAACTTCTCTTTTGGTAGGGCTTTTGTGAAAATATCTCCAAATTGATCCTGCATTGAAACGTACTTCAAGTCAATAGGCCATCATCATATCGTTCTCTTCTGAAATTCAGGATTCTTGATAAGTCTGATCGCACCCTGGTTATCTACATACAAGACTGGTTTCAAAGTGTTATCCCTCAACAAGACGAGTAAAAGCTATTGAATCCACACAAGTTCCTTAAACGCTTGACATGCAGCCACAAACTCAGCTTCAGTTGTTGACAGGGCTATGAATTTTTGTCTTTGCGAAGTCGAAGCACTGCAGCTGGTTCCCATAATGAACACAAAACCACTAGTAGAACTTCTCGTTATCACGTCTCCAGAATAGTCTGCATCTCTTAAACAGGTAAAAGTAAATTTAGTATTTCAAAGAATATACCATATTGCTCCGTGACCTTTAGATAACGTAAGATTCGTTTCATCATGTAGACGTGTACTTGAGTTGGATTGTCCAAGTAACGTTGGACACATCCTACTGAAAATGATATATCCGGTCTGGTTGCCACCATTAAGTAATCAAACTGCCCACTGGTTGCCGAAAAGGAAACTTTTTTGTCTCAGCTGTCTTATCGAAACTTAAGACTGAATTAATTGATGTATCCGGAGGAGTTGAAACAGGAACAGCATCATCCATGTTAAATTTTGATATCAATCTCTGAATGTATATCGATTGATTTAAATGAATCGAACCATTGGCAAATCTTCTAATTTCCAAACCCAGAAAATAAATAAAAAAACTAGTCATAAATCTGCAAATAAGTATCTTATAAATAACCAACATCGTGAACTTACTGGAACGGGCATAAGTTCTCTTAATGCTGTATGTCTTATGAAGTGGCTACATGTCTCAATGTTCCATTATGATACTTCCTGATGATTTAATAAATCACATTTTACTAAATCAATTAAGTGCTATAGACAATGTTTCTGATTCATCTTTAAACATCATACAAATCTGGAGTTGGACCTAGTGTGATGTTTATAGGCGAATCAGCAACATAATCTGAAGATTATGTTGCTGATTCACCTATAAACATGGCACTAGGTCCAACTCCAGATAATGTAGTAAACTCATATCTAAACAACATCAAACAAATTCAAATTAAATTTCTTTTTATTATCAAAATGTAGGAGGCATTCGATCTAAATTAGACTACTTATACATTACTTTTTCTTCTTGCGAATATGGTATTATAATGTTAACTGAATCTTGGTTGACATCTAATCAATTTAAATCAGAAATATTTGATTCTAGAAATTATATTGTTTTAAGAAAAGATGTAACTTATTAACAGGAATGGAGAGAGGAGGTGGTGTTTTGATAGCCATACGTTCTTCTTTATCATGTAAACAATTAGATATTTTCAAATATTAATGTCTCTGTTACTTACTTCGACATTGATCAGTAAAATGTTAAACTTTTATTCGATAATAATTTTGAAATATTTATTATGTTAAGTTACATTCCTCCTAAGAGCTCTCTTGAGGTGTATAATATACATCTTAATAATTGTTAAAATATCTTAGATAATCTTAATTTACAACATGTTATTTGTATTGGTGACTTCAACATTACGATACCTTAATTCGCAAAACTGCCAACTCCATATTAGCAAACTTTACGGGAGACACTAAAAACCGTCCCATTTATTTAAATGGCTTGTTTCTAAAAAAATTAAATATCATTAGAACATTATTATTAAAATCTATTATTTCAATTATATTTTATTTGTTTTCGTGGTTTCCTTAAAAAACTACAGCAGGTTTTGGAGTTAGCCGATTTATTTGTTTGTATGTATTAGAATGGCATGGGAGTTATACGGTTTTATGGTAATAAATACTATGGCAGTTTAAATAGTAATTAAAATGTAATGAAACTAAGTTAATTTAATTAAATTTATTAAATTTTAAGGAGTTGTGAAATAAGACATACAATAATGGAAACTAAATAAGTTTGAACGATAATCTTCTATTAAAGCCTTCGTGTTAGTAAAAATTTATCGTTACAATTTTTGTGTTTTCACTGACTAATGTCACCGACAATAATTGTAGAAGATAGTTTTATTTAATTTTAAATATTGTATAGAAGTTATGGTGTGTAACTTGTTCGAAATTTTCATCAACTGTTACATTGTCAACTATTACATCATACTCTGGGATAGTAGAACCTATTTATTTGTTTTGATCTTTTCAATTTTATTAATATGTGCTTGTGCTTCCACGGGGTCTCGAACGCAAGTTTTTTCGCATGACATTCCTGTGCGTACATTAATGATACCATGTCTAGAAGGCTTAAAGAAGTTTCAAGGAATAAAAAAATACCTGTGTAATGCCTAAAAAAACAAACCTGGATTAAGAAATTACACCGATTTAAAAAAAAAAACTTTTCTTCTTTTTTTCTTAAATTGAGGAAGAATTTCATAGTTAGGAACAAATAAAGAAGGACTTAAGAAGATATTAATATAGGTACCAAATAGAGAATGAATTAAGAAGTGTGATACGGAAATTATACTTTTTTGTGCTTGGTGTTATTATCATCACTAGTATTAGGAAATGGATTTTTTATTAAAATATTGAAAAAAAAATATTTATTGTTACAAAAGGGCACTTTTTATACATTGCGAAACTTATTTTCTCCAGGCTTAGCCTGCAAAACTTTTTGCCACGTAACGTTGACAACTATAAAAAAAAACATAAACATACTCGCCAGCCAGTAAAATTCCAAGTACAAAATCATCACTAAACAAATTATTGCAAAACAACTTTTATAAACTGTTACTCTGCATGATTATAAAAATTTCAATTGTATGTAAAATTAGAATTAAGCAAGATCTGTAGATTTAACTATCATTGCTGTTTTTTCTTCTTTCTTTGTCCATGATTAAGTTTTTTCTTGCTTGTTCATGCGAATATTTTAACATAAATTTAATATTTAATTCATTTAAATAGTTATCTAAATCATTTTTATTTTTGTTTTATTTGTTAATTTTTCGCAGGAAGTGCACATAATTTTCCAAAAACTAATTCAATTGGTGAATATAAAGTACTACTATGTGGTATTGAACTATAACAATATGTGTAGTATGGTAACCACTTCCAATCATCTTTATCACCTATAATCATAATGTTTTCATAGAATACCCTGTGATTTCTTTCAACTGACCCTACCGTGTCATGATGAAAAGGTGTTAAAACTATTTTTTCCATATTTAAAAGCATGCAAATATTTTTAAGCAGCTCAATGTTAAATTCTGTTACCTTATCTGTATTTAAATTTCTGAAACATCCATATTTCAAAATAATTTTTTCAACTATTGTTTTAGCAACTGTCGTGGCTTCTGTGGATTTTTTGTTTTCTATAGGAAAAGCTTCTACAAATTTTGTTAAGTCACGCTGAACTGTTGAAATATATCTATAACCGTTGGAATGTCCCAATGGTCCAACATTTTCGATTTTTATTGTCTCAAATGACGTAGTGATTGTATCTGTTATAACAATATTTTCTTTAATATACCTTTGTTTTAACTTGTTAACGCATTTTCTGATACCAAAATGTCCTCCTAGCTTCGAGTTATGATATTCTGCATTTCTTTCATCTGTTATCTGTTTTGAAGGTTCGTATAATATTAATGCTGATGCTCGAAATGCGTTTGAGAAACAAACATCACATCTCGACCTGGGAAGTCAGTGGATATAAGCGGTGGAATGCGTAGTGCATACGATTTCGAAGACTGAGCTAATCTGATAATGCGTGGGTTCGAATCTCATGATGTGCTTAAGAAAGTTTTTCCTAATAAAATTGGATTAAAGCTCTCAGCTCCATTAATAAGAAAACTGATGATATGATTTGGCACTCCTCTAGCACCTTTAAGTTTAAGTTGTTGTTGTTGTTGTTGTTGTTGTTGTTGTTGTTGTTGTTGTTGTTGTTGTTGTTGTTATTGTTATTGTTATTGTTATTGTTATTGTTATTGTTATTGTTATTGTTATTGTTATTGTTATTGTTATTGTTATTGTTATTGTTATTTATATTGTTATTGTTATTGTTATTGTTATTGTCATTGTCATTGTCATTGTCATTGTCATTGTTATTGTTATTGTTATTGTTATTGTTATTGTTATTGTTATTGTTATTGTTATTGTTATTGTTATTGTTATTGTTATTGTTATTGTTATTGTTATTGTTATTGTTATTGTTATTGTTATTGTTATTGTTATTGTTATTGTTATTGTTATTGTTATTGTTATTGTTATTGTTATTGTTATTGTTATTGTTATTGTTATTGTTATTGTTATTGTTATTGTTATTGTTATTGTTATTGTTATTGTTATTGTTATTGTTATTGTTA